>CM028349.1:22847380-23134863 GCA_016618105.1 Dendrobium huoshanense
AAATTTCTTGAACTAAAAAAATATTTGTACTAGAAATTTTTTTTAGAAAGTAGTAAAAAAATTGTCACAAATGAAGCCTTATTTAATCTTAGATTTTTTATTTTTATATTAGTTTTTGGCGAGAGTTTAATGTACTTCCTGATTAGCATAAAAAGGCATTAAAGTTTCACTAAAATGTGGTGGATTTCAAATTTTTGATCCATGATGTATTTCTTTGTGCACCTAATCTTAGATTTGCATTATTAAGTCACAAACCTCAAAATGTTGTGGAATAAATTACTATTATAATTTATGAGCGTATCACCATTTCAAATAAAATTAGGACATATTAATTGTGTCAATTAAAAAAATAGCAAAATATACAATATAAATAAATAAAATGTTATCTTTTTTACTCATAAAAGAGTTGAGATTACTTAATTAAAATAAGTGGGATAAACTTAATAATCTGGAAAAGTGTTGCAAGTGAAACTAAACTTACATGGGTTGCCCTAAAACTTGAACTTAAAGGTATCAAGTCTGATTTAGGAACACCTTTTCTACCCATTTATTAAACAAGTTGAATTCGAGTTGATCAGGTTTTGGTCGGGTCAATTTTGGCTCAAAATTGAATCTGACTCGATGACTCATTTTGACTTCTCTAATTAGAAGCTAATCATAAACATGGTCATGTATTCAAGCAAATGTTGAAATTTTATCCTAAAATCAAATTAAACATGAGATCAATTCTATATTCATGTCCCACTTTAAAATAGAAATTAAACATTCAATCGTCTGAGAACATGAATTGCAATTTGAATTTGAACCAAGTCTTGATTAAAAATCCAAGTATTGAAAATAAACTCATTCATAACATTTCTTTTATTTCATCAAAATATATCTACTCTATAGTATATGGCTTTAAAAAAACTATAGAATTGAATAATAAACTAATCATGACAATACAAAAATCAATAAAAGAAATACATATCAACTCTAATCATATCCTAAACTGCTAATTAATAAGCTTCTTCCCTTTTCTAGATCATGAAAGTTAGAAGAAAAATCACGATGACCTCAAACAGCTCAAATAACTCATTAGACCACGCAAATCAATCTAAATATCTAAATTCTTTTATTAAACATTTTTTAGAATATTTAAAAGTAGTTAAATGTTATATAAGATATCACTATACAGTAATACGAGCATAGCAATTATTCAATTATTTAAATAATAATACTAAGAAGATAAGCACATTTATATTCATATCATATTTTTTTATCCCAAACTGGATCTCAAAGGATTTTGATCCCTTATGACTCTCTTTATACTTGTAGCACCATAACATGCTTATATGCACCAGAGCATGACTTATAGCCACCAGAACATGATTTTAAGCCATTTGAATATGTCTTATAAGCACTAGATTCCTGGACACGGATAGAATTTCAAAGGATTCTTGCCTTTTATATCTTCAGTAGTCATAATTCAATTATATATACACATATTTCATCACATTATAGCAATTAAAATATAATTGAGCATGTTTCAGAATTACACAAATTTTTATAACGATAAACACCAGAAATTCCTACTAAGTAAAATTTTACAATTTAAAATATAACAAAATTACTAAGAATTATATAAAATACTATTTTAAGATATTAATTGATTACAAAACAATTTTTAAGTGCCCATATTAATTTATATTCAATTAAAATTACATAATTTCTAAAATATATATTCTACAAAAAGTTTCCAGAAAATATTCAGAATGTTTATAATCTCAGTCTCTATAATAAATAAAAAGTAACTCGATACAATTTTTTTCAGTGCAGATTTATTCTTATTTTTTTATAACAAAAATATAATTTAATCAAAAATTATATATATATATATATATATATATATATATATATATATATATATATATATATATATATATATATATATATATATATATATATATATATATATATATATATATATATATATATATATTAAAAAATTGAGATAAGCATAATATGACCTACCTCACTCCGGATAACATTCCCAATTTGGCTGATGACTAAAAATGGCCCTAAGCGGCTCAAAACCCCTTCTTTCCTCTCCAAATCTCTCTCTTTCTCTCTCCGCACGATTGCTGCAATCCGATGAAATGAATGGAATAGTGGTTATATATATATATATATATATATATATATATATATATATAAAGTGTTGATAGTGGCATAAGGCTGTGATGCGCCTCCTAGCGTTATGTTAGTGGTTTAAAATCTCAAATTTTAGAGCCGGGAGAACTGCAATGCCACTATTTTGTGTATGGTACTGTAACAATGTTGAGGCGCTCAGACATTCAACATTGGGGGCTCTAATAGTAACATTTCTCATATTTTAACGAAATTTACTCTAAACCCTTGGGACTCATTCTAAAACATACACAATTATTTTCATGCACCAAAATACTCCCAATGACATGCAAATATGTTCAAAACTCAAAATTTTAAAAATTTACCTTTTATCATTGGGGTCGGAATCATTTGAACTAAATGTAAAACCTGGATGTATTGCAATTATCCTCTCCTCAGGAAAATATTATCCTCAACATTTCAAAACTTAGGTTTTAGATCACATAAATAGATTAGGGTATAACTAGCTCATCTCAAACAGTTATTCTCAAGTAGCTTCTCTTTTTGTTATATTCTTTCACTGAACTTTCACCATATAAATATATTTACTTCTCAATTATCTGACATCATAGGCTAGAACTCTCTCTAGTTCTTCCTTATAACTCATATTGGGATGTATTTTGATGTCTTTAGCATATATCTTTTTTTTTCAGAATTATATATTCATTTTTTCAAAAGTGACACATGGAATACATTATAAATTTCAAACACGTAATTTATCAATTGTAATATATAGGCAGATTTTTCAATCCTTTCAATAACCTCAAATGATCCAACATACCATGGACTCAATTTTTGTTCTTTGTTAAATATACTAATGTCATTCATTGGTTTGATCTTTCCATATACAAAATCTCATACCTTAAAATTTTGCAGCTCAATGCTTAGCATCAAAATACTGTCATAACCAGTCTTGTATAGCCTTCAATCTATCTCTAATCAAATGGATATTTTCAGCAGTATTATCAACTAAGGTTAGCCCAATCAGATGTCTCTCTCCCACCACTATCCAAGACAGGAGTGTATGACACTTCCTACTATACAGAGCTTTACACGGAGTCATATATATACTTTTTGAAAATTGTTATTGTACACAAATTCAATCGGAGGAATGTGATCTTCCCAACTATCATCAAAGTGTAGAATATAGAGTCATAGAAGATCTTATAGTACATGTATAGTCCTTTTAGACTGCCTATTAGTCTGAGGATGAAAAATCACACATAAAGTTTTGTACTCATACCTTATTGAATGCCCCTCCATAATCTAAAGGTAAACCTATCATCCCTATTAGAAATTATAATCTTTGATATCCCATGCAATCTGATAATCTCATGCATATATACATGTGTCAATCAGTCTATAAAATCAGATTGTCAAATCAGAATGAAATGAGTTTATTTCATCAGATGATTAGCTACAACCCAAATAATATCATGTATCTATCTCAACCTAGAAAACCCTATAGTAAAATCCATAGTCACTTATTCCCATTTTCACTCTGGAATAGGTAACAATCATAGAAACTCCCTATCACTGATATTAGGCTTTCACTAACTGACGTACTTGACATTTTAAAATAAAATCTGCAACATTCTTCTGAATTCCATGCCACCAAAATTTATCTTTCAAATCACTATATATTTTAATGCTTCATAGGTGAATAATATAGCATGAATATTAAGCTTCATTCAAATTCTCCCATCTCATATCTCAAAAATAGGAACCTGCATTCTATCCTTGTAGAAAATAATACCATAATTAAAAACTCATAGTTCATTTTGCTTATAAAATATGATATGATCAATCAACTTTGAATATTTTTTATATGACTTCTGAGATTCTTGAATCCTTTCTTACAAGGAAGGTTGAATGATTATCTTAACCAATATATCAAAATCTCAATAATTAAAAAAGATCACCTCTAATTATAATCTCTCTATATTTTATATCAACTACTAATCAAAAGTGAGATATATGTATGATAATTCAGAAAACTTTCAGCTCAGAGCATATGTCACCACATTGGTCTTACTAGACTGATATTGAATAGCTAGATCATAGTTTTTGATCAATTCAAGCCATCTTCTTTGCCTCATATTCTGATCCTTCTGAGTGAATATATATTTTAAAGTTTGATGAACAATAAAAATTTCACACATAACACCTTATAAATAGTGTTTCTAGATCTTCAAAGTAAAAAATAATTGCAATAAGTTCCAGTATATTCAATCGGATAGTTCCTCTCATATGGTTTCAACTGTCTGGAAGCATAGGTTATAAAACTACTGTGCTGCATCAGAACATACCCAAACCTCTTAGTGAAGTATCACTGAATAACTAAAATCCTTATGTACTAGAAAGAAGTGATTATAGTAGAATTCAAACAATCTTTTAGTCTCTTAAAACTAGCCACATACTTTGATGTCTAGTAATATCCATAGGTGTAAAATCTAAGAAAACTCCTTCATAAACTTCCAGTAATATTCAACCATACCCAAGAAATTACGTATCTAAAATATAATATTAGGCCTCGGTTAATGAGTGTCTTCCTAAACATTTTGGGGGTCAACAAAAATACCAGCACTACTCACCATGCATCCTAAAAAAGAAATACTCCTAATTTAGAACTCATATCTAGATAATTTTTTATATAGTTGATGATATCTCAAAGTTTCCAAAATGATCCTTAAATGTCTGACATTATCTTCCTTAGAAACATAATATACAAAAATATTATATATATAATTAATAACAAAATTATCTAGATTAACTCTGAACACTCTATTCATAAAATCCATAAAGAAAACTAATGCATTAGTCACCCAAAAAGGCATGACTAAAAACTCATAATATTCGTATCGAGTACTAAAAAATATCCTCTCTTAACATCATACTCTCTTACCTTCACCTGATAATATGTAGATCATAGATTAATCTTCAAAATTACAAAAGATCCAGTGATTTAATCATATATATCATATAATCATGGTAGAGGATACTTTTTCTTGATAGTGAATTTATTTAACTTCATGTAGTTAGTGCACATACATATCGTACAATCTTTTTTCTTTATAAATATACTAGGTGCTCTCCACGGAGACACAATATGATAAATGAATCCCCAATCAATTAACTCCTAAAGCTAAACCTTCAACTCCTGATGCTCTTTATATGAAATCCTATATGGAGCTTTACATATCAGGGTCATACTCATAAATACATTAATGCAAAACTCGATATCTCTATCTGGAGATAAATTGACTAACTCCTCAAAAAATATATAATTTTTTTTTATTGCTATCAAGACATAAGAAAGAAGGCCACATTATATGCTCCTATCTCGGACTGATACCAAAAATATCATATAACCCTTCTTATATAATTTATCTACTTTCATATCAAAAATTAGATACAATAAAACAAATTTAACTCCTTGAAAAGTTGAAATGCACAACTCACACTGCACAAAAATAAAGTAACTCGCTTCTTTAAGTAATCAATTTGAGTTTTGTGCCAACTCAACCAGTCCATACCCAAAATAATATCAAATATAAAAATGGGTAATAAAATCAAATTGGACTTTCACTTTTTTTTTAGAAATGTTAATATCACAAAAATAGACCCTACTGATTATCATAGCCTCTCCAATCAGTAAAATAATAGAAAGAGAAATATATATATTAAGATGGAAGGCAAGTGTGGTAAATTAAAGAAACACTAAAAAAATAAATGAATGACTTGCTCCATAATTGAAAAAAATATAATATGGTTGATCAAAAATATAAGTCATACATGTCATAACATTTAGAGCATCTCAAGCCTCCTATTGAGTCAAACTAAATACATGTGGTTAAACTGGAGCAAGTGTAACAAAGCTATTAAACTTTATCTGACCACTGGGAGATGGTTTAACTGCCACAAAATCATATCCACTATCTTTACCAGTAAAATTCTCAAAAAACGTATGAAGTGGAATTACCCTTGATCTCCCTATCGGTCTAATAGAACTACCAGATCTAGGATCTTATAATCAGTCAACCATTGACTATGGACACTCAACCATCCTATATCACGCCTATCGACATTTGAAACACTGCCTTGTCACTCTATAATTCTAACCGAAGTGATGTTTGTCAAAACTCTGGTACCTAAGTGCCCCACTGATAAAGCTACTAGAACTAAAAATTATAATTTATTCATAAACAATATATTAAAAATTTTTAAAATTTATATCACTAAAAATTATATATATTATAAATTTCTTTTTTTAATTAAAAATAAATTGAAATAAGATAATCTTATACTTGTGTGTAATACAATTAATATAATATATAATTTAATAAATTATAAAAATAAATATTAATATCTTTGAAAGATAAAATATTATTTCATTATTAACTTTTAAGAGTATTTTTAAAATTATCAATTTTTGTCCCAACCAAAAAAATTTCTAGCTTTGCCCCTACCTATAACCTATGTGAATAATAATATTTTGATAAAATTTCATTGGGTGAAATTTAGGGGCAAGAATTATGTGTAAAAAAGTCAAGTCGTGCTCTAATCACTCATGGCTTGAGCTTGACTAATTAATTGAGTTTGAGTTGGAGCTTGAACTTAATCTATGATTTCAAGTCAGTTTATTGAGTCTACCCATTTACTCTAAAAGAAAGAAGGTCATCACAATTCAAGTGGTTATTGTAATAAAATGATAAAGGTATTGAAAGTTCTAAGACAAATGCAAATAAAACAATTTATATAAGAAATAGGGGAAGAATTTTTAAATAATTTTAACAACATTATGTATAAAAAACTAAATTCTAATAGTATTTTTGCATATTTTATATTAATACTTTTTTTAAAATCATGGCATAGCAAGTTAAATTGTGGTTGGCTTAAGATAGGCTCATTAGGTCAATTTGGGCTCTAAAAATTCACGCTTCGACCTCTCCTCATCTTCGTCTTTTTACGGGGAGAGTTTTAATGAATTTAAGTTTCAGATAAATTTTTAGAAGGCAGATTTGATTTTAGATAAGGCACTACCAAAGATTTCGCCCTCATTTTGTGAGGACTTTATGATATGAGGTCTGGTTTCGTATAGGTGGAAGCCCTTATAGTTAATTACCCCTCTTGATAACAAGGGAAAACTTTCAGTTAAGGCTAGTCATGAGGTAAGCATTGAGTACCTAATGTATAGTAACATTAACTTTAGGGATTGAATTTTGGAGTTTTGAGAATTTTTAAGATTTGAAACTCATCACCATAAACTTAAAACAGGTGATGGGGGAATGATGATGAGCCCAATCAAGATCCTACATTTCCATCGTCTCGGGCTATAATGGACCCTCATTTACTTAAACAAAGGATGTAATTGACGCAAACTAACATAAGGCATCTTATCAACAACTATGAATTGCTTTGTCTAAAAATACCTTGTAGACCTGGGATGGATGTTTATGTAAGGTGATAAATTTAAATCAACATTAATTAAAGAGCTTTATATCTTATAGTGCACCCTATAATTCATTATTCAATGGGCTTTTAACCATTATGAAACATGCAAGCTTTGGCCATGATCGTAATATAGTTGTGCTATTTTACTGCAAAACCACCCGATCAGAGGGCACCACATCCTTATTGACGATGAATCAACTAAGAATAAATTATAGTGATGCATTCCATAAGATATCTATTATTTTTAAGATGAAGTTATTCTTCAATTCATAATCCTTGCTAAACCATTATGAGGTGTAGATGGATTTTAGTTTTATGTTTTATGATAAGATTTTCATTTAAATTCTTAGAATTCAATTATATTTTAAATTTTTAATAGGATTTGAGAGTTGATCCCTCTGGTTGAGATTCACCTTCAACATGACCATTATCGAGGTGACATTATAATTATTTTAGACATATTATATTTTGCAATAAAGTTCACGAGCATTTTGAAAGACAGACTCCCCTTTGGTTGAGATTTACATTCAACATGGTCATCATCGGGGATTAAGATAATTAGTTTTTTGAACCTTACCAACTTTATTCGACCACTAATAGAGGATTGAATGTAATAGTTAATGCTTATGCGAACACTAAAATCAAAGGCTTATATTTTATGATGAGTTTCATCTAGAGAGTCTTTAAAGTGTTACAGTAGATTTGTAATTAGACTTTCATTTGTTAATTCAAGTTAGGTCGACTCCAGTCCTTTCAAGAAGGATGATAAAATATTAAATATTTGACCCATGTAGTGCTCTCGAAGTATTGTAATTATGAATCATATATGATGATCAAAACACATGTAGGAATTTAAAATTTTATTTTTAAATTAATGTGCATACTTCTCAAGGTAATGATTCTCTTCTCAAGATAATAACACTCTTCTCAGAGTAGTCACTTACTTCCCAAGGTTACTACATGGCCCTAAAGACATCGATATGCTTCCCGATGTATTATATTTAAATTTAGGGAATTTTAATGCAGGGGGGATTTAAAACATTTAAACATAGCAATTGTGCATCTGATTATTGTTGGAAAGTGCACAATATTTTATTTAAAATTCAAGAAACACTTTCAATCCACTTATATGCGTGTTGCGGATCTTGTGGCATATATAAAGGTAAATTAGGTTTTCATTGTAGGACATAAAAGATATGTTGTTTAGTTTATTTTGTCTCTTTCAAGTCATCATTTCATTCAACAGAGCTTGCAGGAAATATTTATTCAATAAACACTAGGAGATCGTGCTATTGCTTGAAAGTGAGCTACATTGAACGCTACAAATTTCTCTTTTTATATCATATAGGCTATTGTGTGCACTACAAATTTCATACTCCTACGCACAGGTGAATTTTAGTGTTCATTGTCACAACAATATTGTTGCCCATCGACGGGCTATAGTGCACTTTACACCTATAAGCAAGTTATCACACACAAATGAGTTCCTTCTCCTTGCTCATAGGAGAATTGTATTGTCTTATATATGTTCCTTCTTCTCATATGTGAAACTATATGCACTACAAGTTCCTTATTAATGCCTGAAGGTGAGATGATTATATATTACAAATTCCTTGTTATCACTTGTAGGCAAATTAATGTGTTCATTTGTTATGGGTATGATAAACATTTAGTTCATTTAATTGTTCAAATTTATCATTTAACATAATTTATAAAGTTTGACCATCCAATCAAAGCCAAGAGATTTTGTTATTGCCTAAGGGCAAATCATCTATTCTTCATAAGTTCCATGTAATTAACCTGCGAGTTATTTATTGTGCACATTACAAGTTATTTTCTCATAAGAGGGCTCTTAAGCTCATACAGATCTCTTGTTTATATTCTAAATTGTTAGAGATTTTATTTAATTATACTTTTAACTTAAATTTTGATCAAGGTCTAGTTCCCTAAAAGTCTGATTAGTCCAATTTTTGTAGTCTCCTAGCGTCCCCTGCCCACGAAGGGAGGTTGGAAGGCACTTGCCTTTCAAATCCGCTAGGTCGGATCAAAGATTAGATGACCGAGTATTCTAGATCAAATTCTTCTAGCCCGGATCAAATATATAAAGGGTGCATGGGGCATCAAATTAAACATTTTCGCTTGGATGAAAGATACAATGGTGCATATCTTTGAATTGATATAACATTTTGCTTTTATTATTATTATTATTATTATTATTATTATTATTGATATATCATAAAAAATTATCTAGATCGGGCATGACTCAAGGCAAAAATCAAGTTAGAAGCTTCAAAAATTAAATCATAAGCCATCTAAACACCGATTTCAACAAACTTATAGTCGAATTGAGTGTCTCATAAATACGAACCCAATGACACCAAATTCGACTCAATCCGAGCCCAAATGGGTCCAAATCAAGGACCCGAAGCACTATTGGAAGGTTCAAACCACAATTTAAATTACCAAATGGTTTCCAAACGTGACATGCTTATAATCGAATCAAGCGAATCGGCGAGTTGGATTTAACGAACCCAAGATCACGGAATTGTGACATTATTAAGACATTTAAATCTTAAATAAATGGTCCATGATCAAGGGATTCAGCATCGATCATCCATTCAAACAACTCCCAATTCACCCTTGTTCTTTCCCTTATTTATTGTTCATGTCACTCTTAGAAAACTATAAATAGGCCCCTCATTTCTCATAGAAGGAGGGTACCCAAAAGGCGGGGAAGAAGAAGACTCAAGCAAGAAGAGAAGAGAATGAAGCAAGGAAGAGAAGGAAGAGACTCCTCCTCAACCACCATCAAACTTTCACCTTGCAGCCGACCGATACCGGACTTTTGCCCGATCACCAACTGACACTAGAATTAAGTAAGGAAGCAAGAAGAGAAGGAAGAAAAGGAAGAGAAGAAAGAGAGCACTCTTGTCACCAGACTCTTCCTTGACCACCGCCGTACTTCCACTCGGCAGCCTGCCAATGTTGGAGTTCTGCCTGAATGCCATCTGACACCAGAGTTCTGCCCGGCCACCAACTGACGTCGGACTTCTACCCGACGTCAAACCTCTGCTCATCACGAAATTCCTACCCAATGTTGGACTTCTATCCGACGTAGAACCTCAACTCGTCATCAGATTTCTACCAAATGCCAGAATTCTACCCAATGCCATACTTCTACCAGTCATCGAACATTCGTCAGACTTCTATCATATGCTGGACTTATGTTCATCGTTGAACTTCTACTCGATGCTAATTATGATCTTTCCAACCTCCAATGCCAGAAAACAGTCTTTATAACCTCCGTCGCCCGCCTACTATGATCCTTCTGACTTACGTCGTCCACCGACTATAGTCCTTCCGATCAAGGCAAACACATCAATAATAATTCTTCATATTTCCATCATGTAATGCACTCCATATGATGTACATCAAGCCAAGGCCTTCCCCCTAAAGAAGGGTCTTATTTTTAATCAATTGTAACTACTAGTGTATTCATTCAAACTAGGCTAAGCCTCCTAGTTTTATCCCCTTTTTAGGATTTTCCATGTAAAAATCTTGGTGTCTCTTATGAATATTGCACCCTCTCTTTTTATCTAATTGTGTGCTAGATCTTTATACAAAGCTAAAATGTTAAACTTTGTATTTCTTTATTGCCACAAATACTCCAGGACGCAACAGTTTAGTGTCATCTATGGGAACTTGGTTTCTAACTAGGGGACAAATTTTTGCTCTGACCTTAAAAGATCGTTCATGTGAATATTTTGCATCAACTATTGTTGTATCAATTTCATGGAAATTAAATACCAACTTGGGGTCAAACTTGACTACAATCAAGGTCAAAAAGATTCCTCCAACTCTTCTAATATTCAAGAAGGCAGTAACTGTAATATCAAAATCTGCTCCAGGATAGTCCAGGACGATCTGGGATCGTCCTGGGACAATCAGTTGAGAAGTTGCTCCAGAATTTGTCCAGATTTGTTCCAGGAGTTTTCCTGTAGGCATCGTCCAGGCCGATCTAGGCATCGGCCAGGCCGATTGGCACTGTTCAAAATATCGGCCGGAACATAGCCCTGGGAACCATCCAGGACGATCAAAATGGACTGATCATCCCGGGACGATATGGCGATCGGCCGGGCCGATCTGAGTATTATAAAGCTGAAATCAGTCGATTTGAAGAGAGAGAAAATTTTATTAAAAACGAAAATATCTCTTGAGGAGAGAGAAAGTCAAAAAGCTTTTTGGAAAAGTTGATTTTCGGGCGACGCGGAGCTGTTTTCGTCCGACGAGATTGTTCAGGAAATTGTTGTACGCAAGGTAAGGCACATTCCGCCTTTCTCAATTTTCAGAACCGTCGTGTTTGGCGGTGTTTTCTGTTCGGATTTTATTTCCGTTAGTGATTTTCGTCCGTATCTTTTGATTGGTTCAGTTTTTACCGTGTAACTTTCTGTATATTGTTGACGTGCCGAGTGTGCACATTTTGATTATTTTCTGAAGATTTTTGTCCGGGTATTTTTGATTCAACTGTGTTTTTAGTCGACTAGATTTTTCTGTGAAATTGAAAATTATCTATGCAGTAGAATAAATGTTCTAAAATGTTGTTATCTATATTCTATGCAAATTTGGTAAATTGTTATTTTCAGGAAAAATTGTGTAAATTCTGTATACTACCGTTGTGCTGCCCGATTTTTTTGTCTGATTTCTGATTTGTCCGGATTTCTTCTGAATTAATATGCTATCTGTATATGCTATAAAAAGGGAGTTATAAGGGGCCTGGATCCTATGAGATTCAGTTAGTGTCTGGGAAATCTGAAATGAGCTCAAATCTGAAATCTAATATCTGTTCTGTTCCGGATCCGATGAATTCTGTTCTAGTGCTATAAGCACATCTGTTCTGGTGCCGTGAGCACAAAGGGAGGCATAAAGGGCCTGGATCCTATGAGATTCAGTCAGTGTCTGGGAAGGGAGGCATAAGGGGCCGGAATCCGTAGAGATTCCGTCAGTGTCAGGGCATTTAGCTATGAATTAAATAATATCTGATATCTGATTTGATATGATTCTGATTTCCGTATTTATTCTGTAAGCAAATATGATTCTGATTTTCGTACGATATGAATCTGATTATGATCTATATGATATGATTTATGTATAATTCTGACATATGATCTGAATTTGTAATTTCGGTACGATTCTGATTCTGTTGATCTGATATGTCTGATCTGTTCTGTTTCTGATTTGATACGACTTCTGTTTCCGTACAGTTCTATTTGATTTGATATCTGTTCGATTCTGTTCTGATTTCTGTACGGATTTTGTCTGATGTGTTGGTTTTGAGATTCTGAGAATTTTGATTGGAGGTTTGTTGCTTTGCTGAGCTGTTGAGCTCACCCTTGCTTTCTGGTGGTTTTCAGGTTCTGGGAAAGGGAAGGAAGTCCAGGAATAGATTTCAGAGTCTGATCAGTATAGGTATTGTTTTGTACCTTTTGATTTTTGTACAGTCATGACTTTTCTGTTCTGTCTTTCTTTCTGTCTGAAAGCCATGTACTGTATTTGTAGATGATTGTTTTGAGGAAAAGAAAAAGATAAATCTTTTGTTCCACTGCATTTGATGTTTTAGTAGCTCTGTGTGTTTGTTTGAGTTAAATTATTTGGAAGATTAAATTCTAAAGCAAATTCCAAAGCCAGATCCTGGTTAGATTTTCTGTCGCGGCCATATGCGAACGGGATCCGTCTCGGGTCGGGTCGGGTCGTAACAAACTTTAGTGGTATCAGAGCAATGGTTTTGGAATTTGGGATTGTGTAAAACAGAGCTATAGGAAGTGATCAGTGAGTCTGTCTGGGGTAGTTTTGATTTGTTCGGCTTTTTATTATGTTGTTTTTGTGATAGTTTTCCGGATTTTCTGGATTTTTCTGTACGGATCAGCCAGACCCAGATATGACAGACGGGCAGAGTTCTAGTCAGGCAGCACCAGTGGGGAGTACAGCCCCAGTGGTCGGTGCTGACACGCTTTCTCAGTTTGCTACACTTGTTGCTCAGATGATGAGCGAGTCTCAGAGCAGAGCTTCTACTGTCAGATCTGATGACATTGATAGACATTTGCAGTTATTTCTGAGGTTGAAACCTCCGAGATTTGAGGGCGCTGTTGAGTCCAGAGCAGCCGAGGAGTGGCTGAGGAGATTGGAGAAGACCTTTGACGGGATGCAGTGTCCTGCATATAGGAAGGTTCCGTTAGCTGTTTTTCTGTTGGACGGAGAGGCTGAGCACTGGTGGGTTGGCCAACAGGAGGCCAGATTTCAGGGCAGACTGAACTCTTTGATCACTTGGGAAGAGTTCACTGAGGTGTTTCGGGATTGGTTCGTTCCCCCTTCTGCTTGACAGCAGATGTAGGAGACTTTTCTGAGACTTGTTCAGGGGAGCAAGACGGTGATGCAGTACGCGGCTGAGTTTACTGCATTAGCCAGGTACGCTCCGCAGCTGGTTAGCACGTCTGCTAAGAGGTGCTACAGATTTCTGAGGGGATTACGAGATACCTTGAGGCAACCCCTGATACCGTTTCGGATCACTGACTTCTCTGAGCTTGTGGAGTGAACTCGTTTGATAGAGAATGACCTGATGGCTACTCAGCAGCGGTGGACTGCGAATAGGAAGAGATTTAGAGGTGAGGCTTCTCGCAGTGGTTCCTCTGGGAAGAGGAGATTTGTAGCTGGTTCTGGATCTATAGACTCCAGGAGGAGCGGAGGGTCGTCTGGTACTGCTACCAGTACGACGAGTTCTGGATCAGTCAGTATGGCACCTGTGTGCCATAATTGTGGACGACGACACTTTGGCCAGTGCTACAGGATGGCTGGTTTTTGCTTCCGATGTGGTCAGCCAGGACATCGGATTGCAGAGTGTCCACAGGCTGGATTTGATCGGCGTTCTGAGTTCCGATCAGAGGGTTCTGTTAGACCTGTCAGTTCAGCAGGAAGACCGAGGACTGTTCCTCCTCGCCCTGAGGGATTTGCTGGTAGAGGTGGTTGTTCTAGTTCTGGACCACGGAGACCACCTACGGTTCAGAGGGAGCAGAGTAGTTCTATTGCTTCAGCTCCTGCTCCAGTTCAGCCCCGAGTTTACAGCCTGAGTCAGCAGGAGGCTCGTGATGCTCCAGATGTTGTGACAGGTACGATTTACATTTCTGATCAACCCTGTCGTGTTTTGTTTGACTCTGGAGCAAGTCACTCTTTTGTGTCCGAGCGCTATTTTGAGGCTTTACGTTTGGATTCCATTTTACTTCTGGTTTCTCTTTCCGTGATTTTGCCGGCTGGAAGTAATTTAATTGCTCAGAAGTTTTGTTTTTATGAGATTGAGATTTCTGGCAAGAAATGGAAATCAAGTTTGATTATGTTGCCGATTTCATCGTATGATGTGATTCTGGGCATGAATTGGCTGAGTCTGTATGAGGCTCGGATTGACTGTCTGAAGAAGCAAGTGAGTTTGTTTGTGGCTGGAGAGAGAGTTGTATTTCAGGGATTACGAGGTGTTCTCTCCAGTCTGGTTTCTGTATTGGAGGTGAGCAGAATGTGGAAGAAGGGATGTCCAGTCTTTTTGGCTTCGGTGCGGGATCTGAACCTGGAGGTTGGTTCTGTTTCTGAGATCCCTGTGGTACGGGAGTTTGCTGATATTTTTCCTGAGGAGTTGGTTGGTTTACCTCCGGATAGAGATGTGGAGTTCTCTATCGATGTTTTTCTGGGTATCGCTCCGATATCAAAAGCTCCGTACAGGATGGCACCGAGAGAACTTTCTGAGTTGAAAGTTCAACTTCAGGAGTTGGTTGATAGAGGTTTTGTCCGTCCTAGTATTTCACCCTGGGGAGCACCTGTTCTGTTTGTGAAGAAGAAGGACGGGACACTCAGTATGTGTGTGGATTACAGAGAATTGAACAAAGTCACGATCAAGAACAAGTATCCTTTGCCTTGGATTGACGACTTGTTTGATCATCTTTCCGGATCTTCGGTGTTTTCGAAGATTGATTTGAGAACCGGATATTATCAGGTGAAGGAAGCTGATGTGGTGAAGACAGCTTTCAGTACTCGGTACGGACACTATGAGTTCTTGGTTATGCCTTTTGGGGTAACCAACGCGCCCGCTATTTTCATGGAACTGATGAACCGAATATTCAGGGAGTATTTGGATCAGTTTGTGATCGTCTTCATCGACGATATTCTGGTATATTCTGCTTCTGAGAATGATCATGCCAAACACTTGAGGATTATGTTGGAGACTTTGAGGAGGCATCAGCTGTATGCCAAGTTCTCCAAGTCTGAATTCTGGTTGAAGAGCATTTCATTTCTGGGGCATGTGATTAGCGGAGAAGGCATTTCTGTAGATCCCCAGAAGATTCAAGCAGTTGCTGATTCGCCAAGGCTGACTACGGTATTTGAGGTACGTAGTTTCTTGGGCATGGCCGGGTATTACATGAAATTTGTGAAGGAATTTTCACAGATTTCGACGCCTCTGACGAGACTGACGCAGAAGTCAGTACCTTTTGTTTGGACACCGGAGTGTGAGGCGAGTTTTCAGAGATTGAAGGATTGTCTGACTTCAGCTCCGGTACTAGCACTTCCATCAGGTACGGAAGGATTTCAAGTGTTCAGTGATGCTTCACTGAAAGGACTGGGATGTGTCCTGATGCAGCATGGTCAGGTAATTGCTTATGCATCTTGACAGTTAAAGCTACATGAGAAGAATTACCCGACACATGATTTGGAGTTAGCTGCTGTTGTTTTTGCTTTGAAGATTTGGCGTCATTACCTGTATGGCGTCAGATGTGAGATTTTCACTGATCATAAGAGCCTGAAGTACATTTTTACCCAGAAGGATCTGAATTTGAGGCAGAGAAGATGACTCGAGTTGATCAAGGACTATGATTTGACTATTCATTACCAGCCTGGGAAGGCGAATGTGGTAGCGAACGCTCTGAGCATGAAGTCTTCTGGATTATCAGGTATTCAGCTTACTTTTGATGATTTCCTGATACGTGATATGGAGCGATTGCAGTTGGAGGTGAATCCCTCCAGTGGTTTGGAGTTGGCTCAGATGAGCATTCAATTTTCTTTGGAGACAAGGATTCAGGAAGCCCAGAAGTCAGATTCTGATTATTCGAAGTTGATTGCTCAGATTGGATCTGGTAAGACTCCTGAACTTCGAATTTATGATTCTGGTGCTACTTTCTATAAGAACAGGTTGTGGGTACCTGTGTTTAGAGATTTGAGGCAGGAGATTCTGTACGAATCTCATCATTCAGGCTACACTGTACATCCAGGCAGTGGTAAGATGTATGCTGATATGAGACTTTTGTTCTGGTGGCCTGGAATGAAGAAAGATGTGACAGAGTTTGTGTCGAGATGCGAAGCCTGTCAGTTGGTGAAGGTAGAGCATCAGCGACCAGGTGGACTGTTGCAGTCGTTGCCTATCCCTGAGTGGAAATGGGAGGAGGTAACGATGGACTTTGTGATGGGTTTTCCTCGATCTAGACAAGGGCATGATGCCATTTGGGTGGTTGTAGATCGATTGACAAAGTCCGCCCATTTTCTTCCGATCAGGCAGACCGATCCGGTGGATCGTTTGGCACATATATATGTGAAGGAGATAGTCAAATTGCACGGTGTGCCTCGAGTGATTGTTTCTGATCAAGATGGACGGTTTACTTCCAGACTTTGGAAAGACATTCAGCAAGGCTTGGGTATGAAACTGCATTTCAGTACAGCCTTTCATCCTCAGACAGATGGACAGTCTGAGAGGACTATTCAGGTGCTGGAAAATCTGTTGAGACTTTGTGTTCTAGACTTTGGCGGAAGCTGGGATGATCATATCCCACTGATTGAGTTTGCTTATAACAACAGTTTTCAGTCCAGTATCGGTATGGCACCGTACGAGGCTCTGTATGGCAGGAAGTGCCGTACTCCTTTAACTCTGACGGAGGTCGGAGATAGACAGGCTTTGGGGGCCACTTTTGCTGATGAAACTGCTCAGAAGATCAGTTTGATAAAAGAAAGGTTGAAAGTTGTTCAGGATCGTCAACAGAAGTATTACAATCAGAAGCACAGGTTTGTCGAGTTTCAGGTTTGTGACTTTGTGTATGTCAAAGTCAGCCCGATGAAGGGTGTGAGCAGATTTGGTCAGGTGAGCAAGCTTAGTCCAAGGTATGTTGGACCTTTTGAAATTTTGAAAAGGATTGGAAAATCTGCTTACCGACTGTTGCTTTCTGATTCGATGCCTGATGTGCATAATGTGTTTCACGTGTCCACTCTGAGGAAGTGGGTATCCGACTCTGGGAAGAAGGTATCAGCTGATGAAGTTGAGATTCAGGAGAATCTGGCGTACAAGGAAGAACCATAGTTGATTTTGGTGTACGACGTCCGAAAATTAAGAAATAAACAGATTCCAATGGTTAAAGTCCAGTGGAAACACCGAACTGCACGGGAAGCGACTTGGGAGAAGGAATCTGACATGAGACAGTCGTACCCATACTTGTTTTGACTGAGTTTGGATTGGATAATGTCGAGGACGACATTTTTCTGAAGTTGGGGAGATTGTAATATCAAAATCTGCTCCAGGATCGTCCAGGACGATCTGGGATCGTCCTGGGACGATCAGTTGAAAAGTTGCTCCATAATTTGTCCAGATTTGTTCCAGGAGTTTTC
Organism: Dendrobium huoshanense; assembly: GCA_016618105.1. Lineage (NCBI taxonomy): Eukaryota > Viridiplantae > Streptophyta > Magnoliopsida > Asparagales > Orchidaceae > Dendrobium > Dendrobium huoshanense. The sequence continues at coordinate 22,865,687 of CM028349.1, forward strand.
CTGTAGGCATCGTCCAGGCCGATCTAGGCATCGGCCAGGGCGATTGGCACTGTTCAAAATATCGGCCGGAACATAGCCCTGGGAACCATCCAGGACGATCAAAATGGTCTGATCGTCCCGGGACGATATGGCGATCGGCCGGGCCGATCTAAGTATTATAAAGCTGAAATCAGTCGATTTGAAGAGAGAAAATTTTATTAAAAACGAAAATATCTCTTGAGGAGAGAGAAAGTCGAAAAGCTTTTTGGAAAAGTTGATTTTCGGGCGATGCGGAGCTGTTTTCGTCCGACGAGATTGTTCAGGAAATTGATGTACGCAAGGTAAGGCACATTCAGCCTTTCTCAATTTTCAGAACCGTCGTGTTTGGCGGTGTTTTCTGTCCGGATTTTATTTCCGTTAGTGATTTTCGTCCGTATCTTTTGATTGGTTCAGTTTTTACCGTGTAACTTTCTGTATATTGTTGACGTGCCGAGTGTGCACATTTTGATTATTTTCTGAAGATTTTTGTCCGGGTATTTTTGTCCTGGTATTTTTGATTCGACTGTGTTTTTAGTCGACTGGATTTTTCTGTGAAATTGAAAATTATCTATGCAGTAGAATAAATGTTCTGAAATGTTGTTATCTATATTCTATGCAAATTTGGTAAATTGTTATTTTCAGGAAAAAATGTGTAAATTCTGTATACTGCCGTTGTGCTGCCCGATTTTTTTGTCTGATTTCTGATTTGTCCGGATTTCTTCTGAATTAATATGCTATCTGTATATGCTATAAAAAGGGAGTTATAAGGGGCCTGGATCCTATGAGATTCAGTTAGTGTCTGGGAAATCTGAAATGAGCTCAAATCTGAAATCTGATATCTGTTCTGTTCCGGATCCGATGAATTCTGTTCTGGTGCTATAAGCACATCTATTCTGGTGCCGTGAGCACAAAGGGAGGCATAAGGGGCCTGGATCTTATGAGATTCAGTCAGTGTCTGGGAAGGGAGGCATAAGGGGCCGGAATCCGTAGAGATTCCGTCAGTGTTAGGGCATTTAGCTATGAATTAAATAATATCTGATATCTGATTTGATATGATTCTGATTTCCGTATTTATTCTGTAAGCAAATATGATTCTGATTTCCGTACGATATGAATCTGATTATAATCTGTATGATATGATTTATGTACAATTCTGACATATGATCTGAATTTCTAATTTCGGTACGATTCTGATTCTGTTGATCTGATATGTCTGATCTGTTCTGTTTCTGATTTGATACGACTTCTGTTTCCGTACAGTTCTGTTTGATTTGATATCTGTTCGATTCTGTTCTGATTTCTGTATGGATTTTGTCTGATGTGTTGGTTTTGAGATTCTAAGAATTTTGATTGGAGGTTTGTTGCTTTGCTGAGCTGTTGAGCTCACCATTGCTTTCTGGTGGTTTTTAGGTTCTGGGAAAGGGAAGGAAGTCCAGGAATAGATTTCAGAGTCTGATCAGTATAGGTATTGTTTTGTACCTTTTGATTTTTGTACAGCCATGGCTTTTCTGTTCTGTCTTTCTTTCTGTCTAAAAGTCATGTACTGTATTTGTAGATGATTTTTTTGAGGAAAAGAAAAAGATAAATCTTTTGTTCCGCTGAATTTGATGTTTTAGTAGCTCTGTGTGTTTGTTTGAGTTAAATTATTTGGAAGATTAAATTCTAAAGCAAATTCCAAAGCCAGATCCTGGTTAGATTTTCTGTCGCGGCCCGGTGCGAACGGGATTCGTCTCGGGTCGGGTCGGGTCGTGACAGTAACAATATAAAGAAATATCATTCTTCACCATTGATTTGGGAAACATGCGGCATTCGCACCCTCCCAATCAAGGAAAAATTGATCCCATGGAGATATGATTTAACCTCTTCCACATTGTTTAACGGTATTGAGTAGGGCTCTAACATACAACTTTGGATAGGACATACATCCTTGATGGATTCTCTCGACCTCTTCCACATATGTTAATGTCATCGAGTAGGGCTCTGATATACAATCTCAAATATGTCATACATTCTCAGTGGATTCTCTTGACCTCTTCCTTATAGGTTAAAATCATCGAGCAGGACTCTGACATACAACCTCGGATAGGTCATACATCTTTGGTGGATTCTCTCAACCACTTTCATATAGGTTAACGTCATCGAGCAAGGCTCTAACATATAACCTCGGATAGGTCATACATCATTGGTGGATTGTCTCGACCTCTTTTATATAGGCTAACGTTATCGAATAGGGCTCTAACGTACAACCTCGAATAAGCCTTATATATTTGGTGGATTCTCTCAATCTCTTCCATATAGGTTAACATCATCGAGCAATGCTTTGACATATAACCTTGGATAGGTCATACATCCTTGGTGGATTCTCTCGACCTCTTCCATATAAATTAACGTCATTGAGTAATGCTCTGACATACAACCTCGGATAAGTCATACATCTTTGATGGATTCTCTCGATCTCTTTCATATAGGTTAATGTCATCGAATACTGCGATAATATACAACCTCATATAGGTCATATATCATTAGTAGATTCTCTTAACCTCTTCTTCATAAGTTAATATCATTGAACAGAGCTCTGACATACAATCTTGGATAAACAGGGCTCTGACATACAATCTTGGATAAGTCATACTTCTTTGGTGGATTCTCTCAACTTCTTCCATATAGATTAATATCATCGAGCAGGGCTTTGACATATAACCTCGAATCAGTTGACACTATAAATGTGTCTTTAGACTACTAATATGAAACAAAGCTTTGACCCCTTCCATCAGGGATGTCTGATGTCCTCACACTTCAATATGGATGCATATTATCTTAGTAAAATTCTATTGGACACTCGCCACCATTAGCCATTCATCTGATGTCTACCGACGGTCCTTTACTTCATATCATCCATCATCGACTTCTCGCTCAACTAATAATAGCAGCACACCCTCCAACTCTCTCCTTTAGCTCTCCACTCGGTCGTTGACTGCCAATGAACTTCCACTCGATCGTCCATCACCGAAGGCCTTCCACTCAAATAGCATCAAAATTCTTCTTATCAATTAATCACTTATGATTCTCCTCCCGGATACTATTATCATCAGATCTTCTCAAATCACCCTTACATGCAAGAAGCATTTTATCTTTTTTTGTCAAAGACGGTCTAGTGGGAGAGTAAGCCCTCATAGTAATTTGTTATATATAAGAGAGGAGAACTGAAACTTAATAAGGGAATGTCGCCTATCTACGACAGTGGAATGCTTCTAATATAAGAAGAAGAACGCAAGAGAAGAACAAGGAGGAAAAAATCTCCTTCTACATAATAAAGAGGCACTGAAGCTTGATAAGGGAATGTCGCTTATCTCCTATAGTGGAATGCCTCCAATGTAAGAGAAGATTAGAGGTGAAGAAAATGAAATGCAGTAAAAAATCTAACTCTTACACATAAAGAGGGACCCTGAATTTGAGTAGGGGATGCCACCTAGCAAAAACAAGGGAATGCCTCAAGTGTAAGAAAGTTAGAATGAGGGAGGAGAAGGAAAATGAATAGCTGCAAAAATTTTAACTTCTACACATGAAGAGGAGCTCTGAATTTGAGTAGGGGTGCCCTTACCAAAAATTAGGGAATACCTCAACTGTAAGAAAGTTAGAATGAGGGAGGTGAAAGAAAAGGAACAACTACAAAAATTCTAACTTTTACACATGGAGAGGGGCCCTAAATTTGAGTAGGGGATGCCACTTACAAAAAAGAGGGGAATGCTTCAACTTTAAGAAAGTTAGGATAAAAGATGAGAAAGAAAAAGAACGACTACAAAAAGTCTAACTTCTACATAAGAAATGGGCACTGAAGTTTGATAGGGGAATGTCGCCTATCTCTGATAGTGGAATACTTCAAATGTAAAAAGAAGACTATAGGATAAGAAAAAGGAGAGAAAGATAAAAAATTCTAACTTCTACACAATGAGAGGGACCCTGAACTTTAGTAGGGGATGCCTCTTAAAAAAATAGGGGAATGCCTCAACTATAAGAGAGTTAGATGAGGAAGGGAGAAGAAGAGATGAGCATTTTCCTTCATGCCCATGGGTATTTATAAGACCAAAAGATGGGGAAATGATTAAAAATTTGGGGGAAAATTTACCTCCAAATTGTTTAATTTTTTTCAAAAATATTTCTAAAATTTTCTAGAAATTTATTGGGCCCACTTTTGCCATTTTGGAATTTTCAAAAAAAAAAAAAAAGTAGCGGGCCCATAAAAAAAAAAAAGAATTAGGTGGCGATTATGTTAACCGCCCCGTTGGGCGGCTAGAGCAGCTCGCCTCATACAGGCGAGAAAAAAAGGACCCACATTCCAAAAAAAAATGTATGCACCCCTTGATCGAGCGTAGAGCGCGCTCGCTGGCGTCGCCGGTATGGGGTGGCGGCCGACTAATTCAACCACCTACACATGTCCGGGCTCCGACTTTGGGCCAGAACAGTACAAAGAAAATATTTTGGGGGTCCCCAAACATGTTCTTCGATGTTCCAGACTCAATTTTGATATTTTCAGAGATTAATGGGGCCTTTACGATCGAGTTTGAGCAAATTTATATTTTTTTGCAGCATAATTTTTTGCAATTCGATCAATTTGAAGTATTGTGACATATATTTTCAGACTCTATATGCTTCAACATCAGAAAATAGGGGGATAACTGATATATCATCAAAAAATTATCTAGATCGGGCATGAATATCAAGGTAAAAATCAAGTTGGAAGCTTCCAAAATTAAATCGGAAGCCAGCTGAACACCAATTTCAATAAACTTATAGTCGAATTGAGTGTCTCCAAAATACAAACCCAACGACACCAAATTCGACTCAATCCGAGCCCAAATGGGTCCAAATCAAGGACCCAAAGAACTGTTTGAATGTTCAAATCGCAATTTTGATTATTAAATGGTTTTCAAACGTGACATGCTTATTATCAAATTGAGCGGCTCAATGAGACGAATCCAACGAGTCGAAGATCACGGAATTCCAACAACATTAAGACATTTAAATCTTAAATAAAAGGTCCATGATCAAGGGATTCAACATCGACCGTCCATTCAAACCACTCCCAATTCACCGTTGTTCTTTCCCTTATTTTCTAGTCATGCCACTCTCATAAAACTATAAATAAGCCTCTCATTTCTCATATGAAGAGGAGGCCCTAAGGAGGGGAAGAAAGAGGCTCAAGGAAGAAAATAATAGAATAAAGCAAGGAAGAGAAGGAAGAGACTTCTCCTTAACTATCGTCGGACTTTCACCTGGTAGCCGACCGATGACGTACTTTTGCCCAATCACCAACTGATGTCGGAATTAAGAAAGAAGAGAAGTAAGAAAAGGAAGAGAAGAAAGAGAGCTCTCTTTTCACCAAACTCTTCCTCGACCATCGCTGGACTTCCACCCGACAACCTACCAACGTCGGAGTTCTGCCCGAATACAATCTGATGCCGAAGTTCTGCCCGACCACCAACAAATGTCAGACTTCTACCCAACGTCGAACCTCTGCTCGTCACCAGATTCCTACTCGATGTTGGGCTTCTACCCAACACCTGGCCTCCGCTCGTCACCAGATTCCTACCCAACGCCGGACTTCTACCCGACACCAAACCTCCACTCATTTCCTGAATTTCTAGCAGACGCTAGAATGCTACCATACGTCAGACTTCTGCCCGTCGTTGAACATTTATCAGACTTCTATTCTACGCTAGAATTATGTCCATCGCTGGACTTCTACTCGATGCTGACTATGATCTTTCCAACCTCCGTAGTCAGACAATGGTCTTTATAACCTCCGTCGCCCACCTACTATGATCCTTCTGACATAGATCGCCCACCAACTACAATCCTTCCAACCAGACAAACAAGTTAACAGTGATTCTTCCAATTTTCGCCATGTAATGTACTCCATATGATGTACATTAAGCCAAGGCCTTCCCCCCAAGGAAGGGCATCATTTGTAATCAACTGCAAATACTAGTGGATTCATTCAAACTGGGCTAGACCCCATGGTTTTTCCCCTTTACATGATTTTTCACTTAAAAATCTTGGTGTCTCTTATGAATATTGCACCCTCTCTTTTTATCTGATTGCGTACTGGATCTTCGTACAAAACAATGACGTTAAACTTTATATTATCTACCGCCGCGAATACTCCAGAATGCAATAATTATTATTACAAATGCTCGCGCGCGCGCGCGCGCGCACACACACACACACACACACACACACACACACACACACACACACACACACACACACACACACACACACACACACACACACACACACACACACATATATATATATATATATATATATATATATATATATATATATATATATATATATATATATATATATATATATATATATATATATATAACATGAATGAAAGAATAGGGGATCGGATCGGCTTGTTCTGTCAAGCAGCAGAATGAAATCAAGCAGGCTGGGATCTTGGGTTGGATATTTGGGCGACTAGGAGTCGAGCAAAAGGAATGGGATCACATTGCGAGAGCAGACACATGCACAATGGGCACACTCGTGTAAGACTAGAGCAGGTTGGGTCCGATCGAGGGAAGAGCAAGTCGGGCGTGTGGGTATTGGTTGAATTGGGTCCGATATGCAGTAGAGAGGGAGACGACATGGGCTTCCAGTTCTTACATGTGACACAGTGCCTAGGGAGTTTGAGGCCATAAGCCTTTTATGAAGCTGAGCACAAAAGTATCAAGTCATTGATAACATAACGATTGTATTGTTTGAGCCCAATAGTTATGTTGTTTGGGAAGATTGTGTGTGAGGTGGGGTTAAGTCAGTGGTTAGAGGTCATAAGCCTTTTATCAAGCTGAGCACAAAAAACTCATGAATTGGCTCGACTCAATTATATCTATAACTATAATATACTTTCGAACTTTATTATTTATATAAAAGAAAATGTATATAATTTCCCCTCGATTTGGCTTTGTGAGCTAAAAATGGCCTAGTTGATAGGGAAAAGTATCAAGTCATTGATAACTATTATCTACTCAAGATAACCTCTTTAGTTATAGTATGTCAAGCATTAACGACAACCTACTAAGGTATGAATTCTAGTTAAATAAACTATATATGTTTACATTGTATCAATTGAACTTTATGATGACCTATCAATTTACCAGCAACCCATTAAGGTAAGTGAGGTTCTGTTCATGCTACTAATGGTCAGTTGCCCAATTAATTATAAATTATTTATTTAGATGTAATTTCATATAATTTGTTAACCTTAGGCCTCTACTATGTTGATTGACATTTGATCGGGATTCATTTTAGATTGATTATTATTATATCAACTAGATTATTAAATTTCTAAATTAGGTTGTAGGGAAAGGATTCATGATATCTTCTAAGACTTTCCCCACCATAATGTTCATCAGTAGTGTAAACATTGTTTGATCGGGATTCATTTTAGATTGATTATTATTATATCAACTAGATTATTAAATTTCTAAATTAGGTTGTAGGGAAAAGATTCATGATATCTTCTAAGACTTTCCCCACCATAATTTTCATCAGTAGTGTAAACATGGCCTCTCTCGATATTAAAATCGGAGATAGATTAGGCGCTATGAAGATACGTTTTAGAGGTCATTAAATGAATAACATTGGTCAAAGACTTAGACCATCCATTAGATCCACTACATAAACCCAAAGCCACTATGACTAACTGAACCTAGACTAATCTAACCAAGCTAGTTAAGAGACTAGTTAACCTAATTATAATTAATTCATTATCCCTATTAAATATGTTATCTTATTTAAATAATTTTAGAACTAATTGATTGAATCCTAAGTTGTCCTCTCTCTCTCCTCCAAATATATTAATCGGTCGAATGAACTATCCTAAACTGATCACGAACTACTCGCCGCGTGGCAGGCATTTGGTCCTACTCCCTGGACCGAAGTGGAGGAGCCAAGGAGACAGCAGGAAAGCAAGCGTATATGATCCTAGCGAGGAGCTCGCGCAGTTCCCGCCTCCGGCACCAATTCCCGATCCCGATATCTCAAATCTGTGCCCTAATGCATCTTTAGCCGCCGTCTCCATTGTTCGTGTTCTACGAATACTGTGAAGAAAGTCGATGGGGACTCTGCCGAGCTCTAACTTCATCAATTTGAGCTTCGGGTTCCGCCTTCTGCAGGGTGGTGGACGATTTAGGGGGGAGAGGAGGTGGGTTGTGAAGGAGAAGAAGTGGAGGAAGCTTTGCGTGCAGTGCGAGAAGAGGTCGCTGGAAATGTGGAGGGTTAGGAGGAGGCGGTGGTTTGATAAAGTTCGGTGCTTTTCGCTAAGCGATGGTGAAGGAGAGGAAGATAGGAGGTCGGGGCCCTCGAGTAGCTCTGGTGAAGAAGTGGAGCACAGGGGTGGTGGTAGTGATGATGATGTACGGTCTGAGAGGGCACGTGCATCTGTTTCTCCGACGGTTTGCTCTGTTCTTTATTTTCTTTTTCGCCCAGTGTTCGTTTTCTCACCAGGCATTTTCTTAATCTTTTTGTCTGTGTTTGAGTATTGGGAATTTAAGTGAAAAGGTGATGCAAAAAGTTGAAAAATTCAAATCAGCGGCTGTAAATTTATAATGAATTAACAAATGGTTTGAATTTCATTTCATTTATTTTACTTTCCTTCAATCCGAACAAGTCCTTGTGGTTTTTGTGAATTGAATATCCTTTTTAGAAACTCTCTTTTTTACTAAGTTTGAGAGTGGCCTTGAAAAGGAAGCTGAATTTTCGTTTGCAATCAAAGCTGTCTTCTTTTTTCTTCATTTGTCTTTAAGAAGCTGGTTCAGTCCTCTCTTTTTTTAGTGGGTCGAAATCTTGAATTACGCATTTGAGATAACTCTGCACGTATCAATAATCTTGTTCGTTATTAATAAAATTACCATCTGGTGCGGTTCTGTAAAATGCATTGGCCATGTTAGTCAGGCTTTGGTGTTTTACACACTTTATGCTTTTTGTAACACCGGATGTAGGAATTAATAAACGCCAAGGAACCTTAAAAAAAAAATTGCAATAGATAATCCAGTTTGAGGAGATTATCCTGGTGTCCAGTAGTTTTAGATGAATTGGATCAATTGAATGTGCTTGAGCAAAGGCGTCATATATTTGTGATTGGGGGTTTCTTCCAATCACAGCACCCAAGGTTAATTGCATGTCAATCCAAAGAATCACCACATGAATAATTCACCAGATAGGAAATCAATAGGTCTATTTTTGGGTCCTAGTGAGCAGTTTAGTGCGGGACTGTGGAGATTTTTTTTTTAAAGACCAATGGGCCACCAACTCTCCCTCTATTTCAAACAAAAGGTGCCATCAAGCTTTTTAGTGCAAGATAGGAATTTGTTCGATTCGAGTGGTCAGTCTTGTGATGATTGTTATGCGATTTAGCCATACAAACAAAGCGGATTAATTGAATTGCTATTTTGAAAAGGTTATAATGTATCCAATATGATGAAAAAAGGATGAATCACACACTGTTCGCCTCCAAAACCAAGTTTTCTTCCCTCCTCTGGTGCCATACAATTTGTTCCCCTGTTCCTTGCATATGCACTTCTCAAAGCCTCTTTAGATCCTTTATGTTTTAGAAGAGAGGTAAATGTGCACAATTTAATTGTTAAGTGGGATTTGGTTTGGATGGTCTCTTGGCTTTTCCGTTTTTATTCTATAGCTATAGATATGATAAAAAAAAATTTAGCTTCATATCATGATTGCACGATCCTTTAAATTGAAATTGCAAGAAAGAAATTCAAAGTTACATTTCAAATTTAAAATTCAGAGCTATTTAACAATTATGAACTAAATTGTGAAAATGAAGAACTACTAAAAGCAATAAAAGAATTCAAATGCCTTGGAAATCTCCTCCATGCAAATAGCCATGTATTGGAAGATAAGATTTATTGAACAATTCAAGCTTTACTCCATAATTCAGCTCTATTTTTTTAGAAGCTTGTGCTATTTTGATTCATACTTTTGTGGGAAGCTCCTCCTTCATGGTCTTGCATGCTATAATTTATGCACAAAATGAATAATATTCATTTTATCCTCCGGAAGCTTTTGCACATCTTCTTGAAACTTGTGGAAGCTTCTAGAATGTTTTGGAAGGTTTCAAAAGATTGTAGAAATTTTAGATACATTCTCTTGAATCAATGAATTATTGGAATGTGAAGGTTACTTATTTTTTTGTAGCTTAAATTTACAATTAGCTATACGACCGGCTACATCAATAAGCTTAATTATACATTTCTTATAGAGCTTGTTAAGCTATGCCTTATGTTATATGATTATAAAGTAAATGAATTATAAAGGACAAAATATGATACAAGAATGTATATTCCCTCTTATTAGAACTTTGATACACAAAGTATTAAGCCATTTTATCATTAAGTGTTGAAAGACAAAGTTGAAGATTTCTCTCATATTTATGATGGTTGTATGGAGATGCATTAGGAGCACAAAATGATGAGTTTCTTGATGTGAATATTTCTGTAAGATATGAATGAATGTTGTCATGTTGGCTACAATTAAGATTTGAATCTATATTTTTATTTATGTTTGTCTGTAGATGCTACTGATCTTTACAACTTGGCTATTTGCTCACTAAATTTATGCCTGCTTTGGTATTATGAAGAACTGAGACAAAAAAAATAAATAAATCAAACCAGACAACTTACCGTCTAAGTCAAAACTCTACATTAATAGACATATTGAAAAATCCTAATAATACTTTTGTTTTAATTGAATAAGAAGAGATTAAGAAAGTTGTGAAATGTGGAAATCATGTTGGGTCTGCAGTTATTTTGGTAAGTTTTTGCTAGATTGGGCTGACTCGAATGGTTTACCTTGGTATAGCTTGATTTGAATTGGTTGTCTTTAAGCCTTGGTAAACCCTAAAAAAGACCTACCCATGATGAGGGACCCTATTTTGGTGGTTAGACAGTTGTTTCCAGCTCTAGTGCCCACTAAATAGCACCTAATCTCCTATATTATTGTTGATAACTATGATGCACCGACACTTCTCCTGAAAGAGGCGTGCAGTGTCCAACACCGTATTCGACACGACACTCGCCCGATACGCCTCCGACAAGTGTCAGACACACCGAAAACGTGTCCAATTAAAAAATATTAAATACAAATTGGACACATGTGTCCGACACTCGTATCTTAAATATTTATTAAAATTTTTTAAATATAATTTCTTGTATTTGGCAGGATTTAAACTAAATTTCTTATTTCCTATCCACAACACCAAATCAACGTTCGCACTTAATACCCAATCATCTAATATTCTTGTTGCGGACTAGAATATACGCGGCGATAGAATTAAAAAACTTCCGTCTCTGCGTTGTACGAATATCTAGCACACAAATAGAGGAGAAATAGCAACACCAGGATTTTTACGTGGAAAACTTTGAAAGAGAAAAAACCACGGGGCCACGCCCAGTTGAAAGATTTCCACTAGTGTTTGCTTGAAATACAAGAAGCTAACTCGTTCGTAAAAGTTAGGACGATCATATCACAATGAATCACTTCTGGATTGAAATCAAGTTACAATGTCGAGCAGAGTTCCAGCGTCGTTCAGAAGTCGGGCAGAATTCTGGCGTCGTTTGGGTGTCGGGCAGAATTTCAGTGTTACTTCGGCGTCGGGCAGAACTCTGGAGTCGGGCAGAACTCCGGCATCAGGTAGAACTCTGGCGTCACTTCGGCGTCGGGCAGAACTCAGGCGGTGGTCGAGGAGGAGTTATTCCCTCCTATTCTTCTCCTCTTCTTCTTGCTTCTAGTTTGGGTCCCCTCTAATGAGAAATGAGGGGTCTATTTATAGATATTCTGGAGTGACATAACTTGTAAATAGGTGTGAGATCATGGGTAAATAGAGAGTGGTCTAATGGACGGCCGATATTGAATCCTTTGATCGTGCACCGTTCGTTAGACATTTGAAGGTCTTAATGATGTCGGAATTCGGCGATCTTGGGCTTGTTGGATTCGTCTCGTTGAGCCGCTCGATTCGACTATAAGAACGTAATATTTGGAAACTGTTTGGTAACTCGAATTATGGTTTGAACTTTCCAATAGCGCTTTGGGTGCTTGATTTGGACTCATTTGGGCTTGGATTGAGTCGAATTTGTTGTCGTTGAGTTCGTATTTTCGAGACGCTCAGTTTGACTGTAAGTTCGCTAAAATCAAAGTTCAGGTGATCTCGAAATTAATTTTTGAAGTTTACGGCTCGATTTTGCCTCAAGATTCGTGCCCGATCAAGATAATTTTTTGAGGATATATCAATTCTCATTTTCATTTCTTTTTTGCAGTGAAGGTATTTTCATCTCTTATCTCGGTGACTGATAAACGGCATCGACGCCTAGCTCCCAACATCCTAATACTAATCATTTTAAGCACAAATTCTAGTTAAATGACTTATAATTTTTAAATTATTTTTAAAATTATACTTATTTAATTTTTATAAACTATTTTTTAAATATAAAAATTAGAATACCGTGTCCAACCCGTATCCGTGTCCTATATCTTCAATAGCTGACATTTCCTGTGTCATTGTCGTATCGTATCCGTGTCGTTGTGTCCGTGTTTGTGCATCATAGGTTGATAATAATTTGAGACATTTTGCTAAATGGAGGAAGTTTCCACATGAGTGTTATTGCTGCAAAAAATGTGGGAGGTATTAGGTTTGTCTTTCTTATGCCTCAAGGATTTTCCCTTGTCCAAGAGATGGTTACATGCCTTTCGTGTGCACGATTGTCATATATCATTGGCACTTGCCTATGATGTTTGAGAGGCTAATATCTCTTTGGGGGCCCAATCATTTTTATAATTCTAAGATCTAGTAATCAATCATTGTGTCCAAAGTTGACCATTGGTGTCTCTTATGCCTCTCTAGGTGGGGCCATCGCTCAAGTTTCTCTATGATGACTCTAACACTCTTCGTCACCTCTAGCAGGTAGCGACTGTGGCAAAATCCTCTCTATTGTTTACTACTTGCTCTATCACTCTACAATGACTTGACCATGAAAGGAGGATTGACTACACCCTTAATTGGGCTAGCTCAATCAATTTGAGATTCATCTAAACGATTTGTCCATAAAGGCTTGGATCTATCCGTGATGATTTAGGTAAGGCTGAATAGTTTGAAACCTTAGGATGAGATGGAAATTTTTTTTTTCTTTCTGACAAGTCTTTCATTTTTTTTCCGATTAAATTAAATCATACTTGTTTAAATAATAATTGAATGATTTTGTGCAATGAAAAGGATTTAATTCAATTTCTTTGATGTTGTTAATATCTTCTTGGTTTTAGCTCCAGCTAAGCTTTGACCTTCAAGATTCCTAAATTTAGGCTTAGGAATCCTCATCAAGGATTTCTAGGTTCCTAAATTTAAGCTTTGGAATCCTCATCAATTTGCTCCAATTAAGTTATGGTATTCGAGGAAAGGTTTCCTAAGATATTAAGGCTTGGAGAGCCTAACAAGTTTTTGCTTGATAGGGCTTTATTGTGGCACTAATTACATGTATAGGGAACAAAATGTCTCTGTGATTGACGTCATCTTTATCCTTCTTAATGACGTCATAGGGTTGTCTCTATTAAGCATAAGACTTATTGGTAACCCTAAACTACACCAAGGGTACGTATTCTAATTTACCTCTAATGTCATGAAGAAAGTTAATTTCACATGATAATAGTTTTGGATCAACATCTCCAACTACAACTTTTTTGATGTATAAAGCATTCATCACTATGCCACAAAAGGAACATCTTATGAGCCATTTCATTTATTTTGTTTTTTGCGCTCTTATGGTCTAGAGTTAAAGATTAAAGAGAATCCATTCTTAAATATACTTTCTTGGTCTTGCCATATTAAATTCTATTTGACCTTCTAGCTGATAAACCCACCCAAGGCTGACTGATGTCTTTCTTTAGCTAATTATGAGTCCATATAAGTTGGCAACTCGTGTTTTCATATCCACTATCCAGTCCATGAAATGTGTTTGGACTGCAAGAATTATACGGCTAGTGTATTTTATTTCCTTCCCTTCATCTTCTTTCTAAAGAATCCAACCATCAATTGTGAGTATAGTATCAACTGTGGCACAATAATTTACTTTATGTGGTTCACCAACCTAATTACTTTAGTATTTCATGGATTGTTTTTGGCCTTTACATTACAATCATTCTTGTCTTCTTGTACTAAATCAACATTACAATATTGTTCGTTTATGTTTTCTTGTTTCTGTTTGCAGCCACCTATCTCTTTAGAAGGACCGGTTTACAATAGCTTTCAGGTTGATTCATTCAAATTGATGGAACTCCTTGGGCCTGAAAAGGTAGATCCATCTGATGTGAAGCTAATAAAGGAAAATCTTTTTGGCTATTCAACTTTTTGGGTGACGAAGGAGGAGCCATTTGGTGATCTTAATGAAGGAATTCTTTTTCTTGGCAATCTGCGGGGAAATAGGGAACATGTTTTTGCTAAACTTCAACATAAGCTCCATGAAGTCGTAGGAGGCAAATATAATCTATTTATGGTGGAGGAACCCAATTCAGAAGGACCAGACCCAAGGGGCGGACCACGTGTAAGTTTTGGATTGCTGCGAAAAGAAGTTTCTGAACCAGGACCAACATCTCTATGGCAATATGTTATTGCTCTCCTCCTATTTGTCCTTACAATTGGTTCTTGCGTAGAGCTTGGAATTGCATCTCAGGTATATGTTTTTTTTTGTAGTATGTTATTCATGTTTGGTATTATGCATGGATTATCTATAATATGAATACATGATAAAATGTACTTGCAGATTAGCAGCCTTCCTCCAGTAGTGGTGAAGTACTTCACAGATCCAGATGCTATAGAACCACCTGATATGCAACTTTTATTCCCCTATGTGGAAACAGCTTTACCTCTGGCATACACTGTCTTAGCTGTTCAGCTAATACATGTAACATTCTTTGCATTACGAGTTTGCTAAGCACTTTGATATCTTTGATTTTTTTTTTAGGTTGATTTGAGATAATATTCAATCATGATTCACTTTTGATTTTTTATGTAATCCTTTTTATGCAAAATGTAAGTGGAAGCTTCTCAAATTACTTTTATGTTGAAAAAGGGTATGTTACTCCATTATCATTTTGCATTGAGAAAAAGATGAAGAAATCGCTCTTTTTAAAATGAGTAGAAAATCTCATATATATTATGTATACATGCGGATATGTTATAATTTGAGTGATTAAGTACTTGAAGACCCTTGTATGCTACACAAATGTATACTTCTTAGTTCATTGACTCCATGTTCAAAATTCAAAGAATATCTTCTTTAGTCTGTTGATTTTTTTTTTTCGAAAGTTCTATGTTTACGGTTTAATCTTAGCTAAGGTTAGCTACATTTCATCTAATTTGTCCTAATTTGATTACTTTTAAAGTATTATTCCTTTATATGATACCTCACATGACAACCACATCTAGCTTTACACTACAAGGAAGCAAGCAGCAGAGAGGGATTGTGGGTGGTTGAGGATTAAAGGAGAGAGAAAGTATGGCATCCCATGGGGAGAGAATGAGGTGGAGAAGGGAGGGAGCGATATGTAGCCATCCCTTTCCCTAATGATGGGTGGTTGAAGAAGAATGAATAAGAGGTGGTTGTCTCCACCACTCCCCTTTACAGAGTATAAAAGGTATTCATGTGTGTGTGGGAAAGGGGGCGGATGGGAGTTTGAGAGAAATGGAAAATGGGGGTGGGTGGCTCATCTCCAAATTTTTGGATTGTATGCAATATTAGAGGATGAGATATGAAAGATGAATAAAGTAGTGATGGAACCCTGCGATATACTGTAAAATGTGATGGTGCTAGAACAAGGGTATGTAGACAAGTGTTTTAATCTTTTCACTTTATACTGACAAGAATTGCAATGCTAGGGTTCCATATGGTATAATAACAAACCTCCATGACCTAAAGTGAAAAATGAAACTTATGGACCCATGTCCATGGATGGTAAACTGGGGGACTTTTTAGTACAACAACATCAAGACTTTATCCCACTACGTGGGGTCGGCTACATGAATCTTTTTTCTCCATTGTGTTCTATTAAAGGTCAAATTCTCGTTTAAATCTAATAAAGAAAGGTCATTCTTGATATTTTCTAACCAGGTCTTTTTAGGTCTGTCTCTACCTTTCTTAACATAAGTCAAATATAATACCTCTACTCTCCTAACCGGGTCATTGGAAGGCCGTCGTTTTATGTGACCAAACCATCTAAGGTGACTCTCTCTAATCTTATCTTCTACTGGAGCTACTCCAACCTTTTAACGTATATGCTCATTTCGTATCCTATCTCTAAGGGTAAAGCCACTAATCCACCTGAGCATCCTCATCTCTGCCACACTTAACTTAATATTATGCTTCTCTTTTAATGGCCAACATTCAGCACCATAAAGCATTGCAGGCCTCACTACCATCTTATAGAATTTTCCCTTAAGTTTGAGGGATACTTTTCTATCACACAACAAGCCCGATGCATTCCTCCACTTCAACCATCCAACTTGAATTCTGCTGATAATATCCCCATCTATTTCACCATCACTCTGAACAATAGATCCTAATATATCTGACAAGTAACTCACCAAAAATAAATGTTCGGGCCAAAGTTAAAATTATTCTCGGCGAAGTAGATATTTCTGACAAGTAGGACACATTTTCTAGTCATATTACAAGCTGTCTTTGAATTGTCATGTATGCATTTTTATTCTAAATGCCTTCATTTTATGAGCATGTTAAAAATGGGAATTCAATGATGAAATATATAGGAGAATTATGCTGCATAAATTTAAAACACTTTCAGCTGCTCAAATACTTATTTAAACCATCAAGAATTTGTGAAGGTAAAATTTTAACTTATCCTTGTTAAGTATTAATGAAATTAGATGAGATGACGTTTGGAATTTAATCAGTGCATACAATATGAAGCTTATGCATTTATTTCTTCTTTTTTTTATGGTTGAATCAGAACTCTGACCTCCCTTTTGGGATGAAAGGCAAAACCACTTGATCAAGGCATTGGTGACCATGCAATCATTTCTTTTTATTCTTGATTATAGCATACACATTATTGCAGTACTGCATTCTAATCCTGAAATTCTCACAAAATAATTTCCATGAAGTGATTTTCTAGGTATATATTATTTTTCCCTATGAATTCATGATGACTTTTATTATTCCATGGTAATTTTCAATGTTGCTTCTTATTCTCTTACAACTTAGTTATTCTGCTAGGTTGATGCATCATTTCTTCCTACAGGAGATTGGTCATTTTGCGGTAGCATTTTCTAAAAAAGTGAAGTTGGGCATTCCTTTCTTCATTCCAAATATTACACTAGGTAGCTTTGGTGCAATCACCCAGGTAATCATCCGTACTTCCTATGTAAATGAAATGAGGATTGCTGGAAATATCAGCATTAAAAGTGTGAAATACAAATTTGAGTGCTGACTTATGTGAAACTTCGGCTTCGTTTGGACGGCTTTTTTACTGCTTCTTAAAACGGCTTTATTGTACAAAAATTAAAATTTTTATACTAGAAAGCGCTATAAGAAACAGTAAAAAAGCCGTCCCAAATGAAGCCTTCATGTTACATTTGTATGTTAAGTGCAGCTTCCTTGAGCTATTGGATGAATGTGTCATTGCGGATTGCATCTTGTTGACTTTAAAAGCTCTGTTTCATAATCTTGATATAGTTGATGGATGTGCCATTGTGAATTCTATCTAGTTGATTTTGAAAGCTCCATCTCAAAATACATTCTTGCTTAAGCAAGTTATCTGGGCTGTTATTTTGGCACTGTATCCTGGATGGACCGAGAATCCAGGCTTGGTTGTTGAACCAAGCAGGGTTTGTGCCTGATGAAGTGATCCTACCAGGCCCTAGCCATTATTGCTAATTTATATTCTTAATTATCCTCTAAACTATTTTCAAATAGTTCAATTGTGAGGTTTCTCATATAGAGCATGGACTAGAAAATATTATATTAGTGAAACGTATTTACTTTGTGCGTGTAATCAAGTTATATCTACTACTGGGTCGTTCTCACTTTATAAAGAGAGTAATGCAAAGGTTCACCTATTTGATTTACATTTTTTACTTGATGTTTCAACGAACATGTTAATAACTCTACTACAGCATAGTGAAGCAATTCTTGAAGTATAAATTTTTCTTACGAATCAATATTAAATTAACCTTACTTTGGCTTTATATTTGACCAATGGAAAGCATGCATGCGGGAGCCTCATGAGAAAGAATATCTATTGCCCATTATTGCTTTATCTAAGGATGATTTTTTCGCTTGAAGTCTTCTTCTAGTAGGACATGATTGATAGGATTTTTCTACTTTATAAAGTACTTTCATTGAGAATATACCATGTTACTCAGGCCTTCATTGAATTTTGTGTAAGGGTTTTGAGCAGAGAACTAGCCATGCAAGGCTTATTTATTTTTCTGTAATTCCTTATGACTTGATTATTACATATACGTTTCAATATGTTATCATTTGCTACAATTCGAGAAGTGTGTTAAGTATTTTCATATTACTTTCTCAGACTGGAGCTTTATTTCTCATTGTTTATAATTCCTTTCATAGTTTAAATCTATTCTTCCTGATCGGAGGACAAAGGTTGACATTTCCATGGCTGGACCATTAGCTGGTGCTGCACTCTCCTTTTCAATGTTTTGTGTCGGCTTATTGCTTTCATCAAATCCAGCTGCTGCAGGTGATTTGGTTGAAGTTCCTAGCATGCTTTTCCAGGGATCGCTTCTCCTTGGACTAATTAGTCGATCAACTCTTGGCCACACGTATGATTTTTCTTCTATATTCTTTCCTTTCTTATTTATTGAATTTGTTTTTCCTTTTCTTTTATTGCATATAATAGAGGGGTTCTCCTTATTCTCACATCTGCTATTGTGGCTTGTAGACCCATATTTCTACCAAACCAGCCTCTAGAACTTCCAAACTAACCTAATCAAACTGAACATTGTATCAATATTGTCTAGCATGGGTGGCAGGACAGGTTTTCTGTTCTCGTTCCTGCCAAGTGTTGGGAATCAAATCTCATATCAATTAAGAGGTGCTGATTTGGAGAAATTATTCTATGCGGACGCCGAATGCCGTCCGCAGACCAACTAGAATGAGCCATGTCGGTACCTCAGCTCGGTATTGCTGATGTGACTCATTATGGTTGGTCTCCGATTGTAAAACTGCGTTTGGTGTCCGCACAGAATAATTTCTTGTTGATTTGCTATCAAAGATTTCCTTTCTCCTTTAAAAGATTAATCATTTAAGGAAATTGCACGGCGGAGTTATTCGAATGACTTGAATTAGTTGTAATTTAAGGGGTGATAAAGTAGAAATAAAAATGTAGGGTGAAAGGACTAGGAAAAAGAGGGCAGTCTTTCACATGATTTTATGTTTTAATTTTTTATTTTCAACTGTTATTAAAGCAAGCAAATAAATGTATTTTAATACATAAACAGGCAATATTGTTGATTCTGTTGCATATATGAGCTTGTTGAAGTTTCGTGATTGCAAGGTTATCCTTCAAAACCAATTTGGGAGTAATTTTAAGAAACATCCTTCTCCACAACAATTAATCAGCACCCAAAACCTTTGAATCAGGCTCGACCACTCTTCCCAATCTCCAATGCTATCTCAAATCCTACCCACATGAACCCAATAGAGCTTTCGCAACTTTCTTATGCTATATTATGGTTGGATTAAGTTGGTTTAACCCTTTTAATGAGGTGTGAAAATTAATTTTGAAAAATGTCTAGGAAATTACAGTTATACGCCCCCCCCCCCCCCCCCCCCCCCCCCCCCTCTTTTTTAAGATGTAAGCAATAGAATTTTGCCCATTTCACAATGATTGGTTTGAATGGTGCTTGCCTTGAATTTAAATTCAATCCTTATCCTACTCGGTTTAAAATCTAGTTATGTTCTGTCAAAACAAGAGATGCTATCTTCGAACTTGAACCCAGCCTGGAATGGTATTACTAGTTACTTCTCTCCTTTTATGTTATAATTTCACTTCTTGCATACTGTTTTTGCTACAAAGCATATTATAATTTGTCCATCTTACATTTTATATTTCTTTACTGCATTTCACAAGCTAATGTTCCCTATTATGTTAGTGTTATTTTTTCACGTTTTTTTTATCGGAGAGTGGGTCTCAATGATTAGATTGCCGCATTGCTATTTGAAAGTCAAGGATTTAGATCCTAAAACAGCTTATGTACTATGGAAGTGGGTTAGACTACATATATCAATCCTCATCATGATCTAGAGTGATGGGATTCTTTGACACCCTTTATACATAATTGCTATCCACACATATATTGCACAGCAAAACTGTCCACAAATCAGCATAAAGAGTGGTTAATCTCTTTTAGGCGCCTTTGCTCTCAGTGCACCCAGTATCAACTTTGTTAAAAGTTGATTTTTGTAGCTTATGAACCATAGAACAGATATCTCTAATGATCTTGACACCCCTCCCCATACTTCTGCTTTGAGCTTTGCTAGGCATTTACTATCTGCTATTTGATTAGAAACTCGAGCTTAGGGTTGTGCGCTTGGACATGTGCATGTATGTGCTTAATTTTTGCAAACATATATGCATATTTATAATTATATAGCAAACAAAAATATATATCTAAGTGAATGATTTGTAATTAAAAAAATTATTTAATAAAATTAATAAATCACTTTCAACTTCATCTGGAATTGAATTTTTCTCAGACTTAGATTTCGTTTGGGACGGCTTTTTTATTGCTTCTTAACGAAGCTTTTTAGTAAAAAAATTTAATTTTTAAACTAGAATGTTGTTTTAATAAGTAATAAAAAAACCGTCCCAAATGAAACCTTAATTAGAGTGGAATTGAATTGTTCAATTTTGAGTTGACATTGGTTCACTCGAACTCAACCCAGTATCACCCGTAGTCAAGTTTTTAGATATATTTAAATGTTTATTCTCTGATCCGACATTTAATTACATAGGAAAGGATTTAGCTTCGCTGAGACCACCTGAATCAGACTGCCTTCAAGTAAATTAGCGAACATTGTATGCTACCGTGGTTTCAGCTGTTTCAGAAGATATCAATATTTTCATTTATTTTAACGATTCCAGCATTTGATTTTCTACGAGTTAATACTCCATGCTTGAGAAAAAACCCTTAATTTTCTTCTGCTTGACTGTTTTCATGATCACATTTCGATTTTCGATGAGCAGACAGGTTCTTACTTTATTAATATGTGCAGAGCCATGCATGCTGCCACTGTTTCGATCCACCCTCTTGTAATAGGTGGCTGGTACGTATCATTTCAAAAATTTTGTTGTGCATTTGAATATCTATTTAATTGGTCCATGTGCGTTCATTGCAGGTGTGGCTTAACCACTACTGCCTTCAATATGCTTCCTGTAGGGTGTCTTGATGGTGGAAGGGCAGTACAGGTACCCCTTACCTTTTTTTCACCGACTAAGAGCAGTAGCACTATAATCCTAAACCATAATAGCATATTAGCCGAGTATTTCTTAGATAAAAATCAATTATTTCGTTTCATTACCTTTCTTATTTTTGTCTAATGCATTTAAGGGGAGATTTTATATAGCTTCCGTTAAAAAACTCATTTTCTATTAAGATTGAGATTGCACCGAAATTGTGTTTGTTATCAGGGATAGTGCAATTGTTCGCTTAAGTATGATTATTAGTAAATGCTAGTCAAAGATTGGACATATGTGTTTCAACCAACTTGTTCTTACACTTGCCCACTAATGTAGAGGTCAATTGATATGGTGGTATTTGACATATTGTACATGTGGTCGAATAAAATTATTTAAAAACAACAAAGAGGTGGAAGCATAACTTGGGGACATCTGTTGCGACTTGCAAGCTTTCTGCCTTTATGAAATTCAAGCGCTAGTGTTTGGTGTGATATTTTTTGGGTGATCTAACATACAAATATAAATACGCACTTAAAAATTAAATATTTATTAAATAAAATAAAAAGTATATTACAACCCATAATAGAATGGAAAAAAAATATGCAAATGCAACTAGACATCAGAATTAATATATTGCTCCCAAGAATGACCAATCAATGTGTTACAAAATGCGATGTTAGCAACTTTATCCCTGATTTGTTTATAGCGAATGATGAATTCTTGAAATCGGATATTATCATCCATCACCATTTCAACCTCTAGAGGTGACACTTCTCTCGCAACTTCAGCTGATACTATGAGATCACGTTTATCCTCTATTATCATGTTATGCAAAATTATGCAGGTAATCATTATGTAATGTAGCCCATATTTTCTCCAAAAAGGTTCTAGTTCTGCCACAGTTGCAAAATGTGACCGGAGAGCTCCAAAGGCATGTTCTACGTCTTTTTTGCATGCTTCTTATATAATCGTAAAATATGATTTTTTCAAACCACATGTTTCTTGAATAGTTTGCATAATGGTGGATCATTTTGGATATATATTAGCAGCCAAATAATAACTCATCATATTTTTTTCTTGTATGTATAATGAGCTGGATGAGCAATAGCTTAAGTGAGATTGGAGAATAGGTGGGATGACTCTAGCATATTAATATCATTATTAGTACATGACATATCGAAATAATGCCATATTCAAAAATCATAATCTATTGCAGCTTCGAGAATAATATTAGGTGTTCCATTATAATCCATATATTGATTGACCCACCCGACATGACAATTTTTTCACTTTCAATGCATACAATTTAAACTATCCAAAATTCCTAGAAAATCACATTGTCGACCAATATGAAGAAGCCTAGCAACATTATTAATTGTTAGTGATATTAAATATTGCTCTAAAAATATCTTTATTATTGCTTGATAAAATCTCTTCACGCTTTTAATTGTCGTTGACTCACCTATTTTAACATACTCGTATGTGACATTTGTTGGTATTTTTATATGCCAACATCTTAAACATGACTGTTACTTCTGAATGGGTGTCAATTCAAGTATATCAGCACTATTCATTCATTGGTGGAAGTAGTTAGCATGAGCTTTAACTGCATCCACTATGCGAACGAACAACGATCGAGACATTTCATATTTCTGTTGAAATATGATATCATTGTACAATGGGTTGTCTGAAAAATAATCATCGAACAGTCAACAATTTGCACTCTTCTGATCACTATTGATGAAATCATGCTTTGTTACTGAACCGTCTACAAACACTTGGTTATTTTGTTGATTGAGAATGTATTAGATCATCATATTATTATTTGTCATAACACGACATATCATTGCTTCATCTTTTTCAAGACTATAATTTGGATATTGTCTTCTTCATCTGAGGAGAAGGATAAAAATGATAAATTTTTAAAATTGATATTCATTTTGTGAGATAAAAAAATTAGATAAGAAGTATTTATTCAAATGTGATATTAATCTAACTGCAAGCTATGGTCATAACAACATTACAATACTTATAATAAAAAAATTATTACGGGTTGAGAAGTGTGAGAATCTTATAATAGAGAAGTTATTGATTTATCAAAACCGTTCAAAATAGATTGAGAAGCATAAGAATCTTATAAGAGAAAGATCATTGATTTGTTAAATTCATTTAGGTCAAGTTGAGGAACATGAGAGTCTTATAAGAGAGAGGTCGTTGCTTTGTTAAATCCTTTCAAAATAGGTCCAAAAGCATAATAATCTTCTTAATAAACTTGTTATAAATATTGTCATCAATGCGTTATGTTTCTATCCTTGAATTGAGCATCTTTTTATCTTATCAACTACACATCTTTCATCATTTACTCATTGAAAAGAATGTCTATCTAATCTTCTACATATTCTCAATAGTAAGATAAATTTTTATGCCGAATTTATATGAAGATTTCTGAAGATCCGATCACGTGTATATATCAATCATCTGATCATTTTTTGACACGTGTGAATAAAGCCTATAATAATTATAGAAATTAGAATTGGAGATGCATTCAAAGAGATCTCTTTAGTCTCATATTTGAATTGTTATAAAAACGACAATGAAGATGCATGCTTGTATCTGACAAATTGAAATATGCATCACAGTGTTACTTCAAATGAAGATATTATGAGTATTAATATTTTTTCTTAATTTTTTTCTCTATATGACTATTTAATTAATTATAATTATTTATATCAATTTACAAATATATCAAGCCAATGTTTTGTTTGTGCAAGGTGAAAAGTTAAAATCAGGTTAAAAGTTTGATCATGTGTGGAATATTAAAAAGAATTTTGAAGAATTTTAATATGTTAACTCTAGTGCTAGATAGGCATCTCGATGGTCGAGTTTCGGGTATGCCTTTTTAGAGTCAGAAAATCCACCCTTGAATATGCTAGAAAACCATCTCGTCGATTGTCTGCATTCTCTAAATTTAGATGATGATGAATACAATATTGATGTCTCTCCATCTGAACGACCAATTGAGGTAAGGAATGTCAAGTTTTTAAAAAAAATGATAATCAAATATCAGTCTTCTTCAACACTTTGAAATATAAAAATAAACAATTTATTGAGTAATTAAAAAGACAAGTGTGCAGAGATAATACCACTAGGAGCTCCAAAGTAAGAATTATGTCTTAAAAGAACTCAAGTAAGAAAACAAAGTCTTGTTGCAAAACTTGAGTTCTATGCAATAACCAACGCTCGCGTAATTGTCCAAGCTGAACAAGCATAAATTTTATAAAATATGTTTGAATAATAACAAAATCAACAACTACCTCCTACATCCAACTCATTTATATAATATTTCAATGATCTTAGAGGATATGAGATCAATCTTCCAAATTATTAGATTATCAATATTAGTTATTTTTAGTTTCATTTAGGGCAATTTTTAAGACTAAGCATGATTAAAGCCTTAATTACGGGATTAAGCAATATTTTATAAAAATTTAAAACTAGGCATAATCGCCCATCTAACGGGCGACTTACATTTAACCTAAGTCGCCCGTTAGATAGGCGACTTTGTCCTCTTTAAAAAGTAAGGCCGAAGCCCTTCTCCCCTTTCCCGATCTGTATGACCCTCGCCGATATCGTCGCAAGGGGACTGCGCACCGCCGGATTTCGCCATTTTAGGTATGTTTTAGTGTATTTTTTTTGTATAAATCTTATATGTTTTTATTCCTTTCGGTAATAGAAGGTAAAATAAGGAAAAAAAAAAAAAGAAAATGCACCGTGTAAAAGTGTAGAATGAGGTGATTTTAGGTGATGAGCTATAATTTTGAAATTTTCACTTAAGGAGTAATTTATGAAGTAATAGATACATATACTTGTCGCTAATGCACTTAAGATTTACTCGATTTGGCCAGATCTGTTGGTTACTCGTGTGTTTGTGATCTTGCTTGTAATTGTAGGATAATTAACAAAATTATACTTGTATTATACATACCTTTTAAAAAAAACTTTCAGGAATAATTAATAGTGAATATTTATTTATGTAGATATCAATTTGTTTTTGTAGTAATAAAATATAAAAAAATTGAAAATAAATATAAACTTTGTGTTAACTTATTATTATTAATATGACAATTTATAACATATATATT
This sequence comes from Dendrobium huoshanense, assembly GCA_016618105.1. Classification (NCBI taxonomy): domain Eukaryota; kingdom Viridiplantae; phylum Streptophyta; class Magnoliopsida; order Asparagales; family Orchidaceae; genus Dendrobium; species Dendrobium huoshanense. The sequence goes on from CM028349.1 coordinate 22,891,357, forward strand.
TAACATTAATCTTTTGAATTGATAACATTTTAGTTTAAATTATATTTAACTTTATATATATATAGTTTAAATTATATTTAACATTATAGTTTAAATTATATTTAACATGTTATGATAATTGTTAGTTTCTATTGAAATATCTTATTAAATGTTAGGAAGATGACGTTTATGGTTTGAAATAAATATATTCTTTCAAATTTAAATGTAGGTTTTTAAAATGAGTGCAAGACCACCATCCTTTATGTTGTTATATGATGGAGAGTTATCATTAGATGCAAATTTTTCGCCAACATATATTGGTGGTCAGTGTCGGCCCCTACAAGTTCCATTCAACTCGAATTTGGAGCAGTTGAAGGATCGAGTTCTCAGGGCCCTAAAGATATTATGTAGACTTCTACTGATAATGCATTTGGTGATTAATGACTATGAGTTTGCTTATCTTTCTTTCAGCTAACATATTACACACTTCAATAATTAAATTAAATCAAATTAAATTTATTGGAAATTTGATGAGATTAACTAGTGAGGCAAAGTACTATTTCAACATAATACTACAATTTGATTGAATTTAACAATACAATCACACATAAATAATTTCATAAGATTACATTTTGATTGAAAACAAAATACGAGACAAAATTTATACTTCAAATTATAGAATTCTTCATAAATAAAATCTTATATATAAGTTAATGATATATATATACATATATTGTACATTCAATGCAACAATTATTATGCGATCAAATAATTTATTTTTTTTTTAAAATATTACATAAGTCGCCCGATCAATGGGCGACTTACAAGTCGTCTATACAATAGGCGACTTTTTCGTCAAGCTTAAATCGCCGAATGTAACGGCGATTATGCCTACTTTTAATTTTTTTTTAATTATGCTTATCTTCTTAATTAACTTCCTAATGATGCTTAGACTGAAAATTTGCCCTTTCATTTATTATTATATATTTTTGTTGACATTGCTTGTTATATATTTTTATTTTCATTTATCATTTTGTTATTATATTGTTAAGTATTATGTATTTTTTATTATTCGATATCCTTTAAATTTATATGTAGATTTTACCTTAATTTATATATTAATGTTGTATTTTAATTATACTTTTGTATTTTAAATTATTTAAAATAAAAAACCTAATTTAATTTAATCACATAAAAATTAAACATATTAAAATTAAAAAATTAATAACATAAGTTAAATTAATATATTTAGGCTCAAAATGTTAAAATTTAATAATTTTAGGATAATTTATAATTTAAAAAATATATAAAAATTGGGTTTTTGAATAGTGTGACCCTAATATTGGCATCGCACTGTTCACAGCCGAGATAAAACACAAAAATATGTTTGCATTTGTTATTCGGTGGATAAGCGTGGGAGCTGCAAATGGGCAAATTACGTCCGGTTGGAGTTACCGTAATGGTTGTTTGCCCAAATATATAAATTAAAATAAAATTCATATACTTAATGATAAATGAAACTAAAATTAATAATACTGATAATCTAATAATTTGAAAGATCAATCTCGGATTCTCTACGATCATTAAAATATTGTTCATATGAGTTAGATGCAGGAAGTGGTTGTTAATCTTATTTATGTTCAAACCTCTTTTGTAAAATTCATGATTGCTTAGCTTGGACAAATACACGAACGTTGAGATCCTGTATAGAACTCAAGTCCTGCAATAAGATTTTATTATCTTCCTTGAGTTATTTCAATGCATAATTCTTATTTAAGAGTTCAAAGTGGTATTCTCTGCGCACTTTTTTTTCAATAAGTTATTTATTTCCGTCTTCCAGAGTATTGATGAAGGCTGATATTGGTTATCGATTTTTCTCTTTAATTTGGTTTTTCATCTCAATAAATCATTTAGATAGAGAGCCATCAACATTATATTCATCATCATTTAAATTTGGAGAGAATGCAAACAATCCTGTAGATTGTTATCTAACAGATTGAAGGGTGAGATTTTTTGACTCTGATGACGTATCCCTAAAACTCGACCTTCGAGATGATTATCTAACATTATTCGAGGCGCTATCTTGAAATTTTTTAAAAATTTTTAATAATATTTCACACATGTTCAAACTTTTAACCTGATTTGAGTTTTTCATCCTCCCAACCAACATTTTGATTTGATCTAGTTGCAAATCAAGATAAATAATTATAATCGATTAAATTATTGATGGAGACAACAATTTTAAATAAAAGATTAATAGTCACAATATCTTCATTTGATGCACCACTGGAATGCCTATTTTCAATTTGTCGGATGCATGCATCCATCTTCATTTTTATTTTCTCAATAGTTTTAATACGAGACTGAACAAATATCTTTGAACGCATATCCCAACTTCAATTTCTAGAATTATTGTTGACTTCTTTCATCCGTGTCTAAAAATGATCAGATGATTAATATAACCTGTGATCGGGTTTTGAGAAATCTTCATATAAACTCGGCATAAAAGTTTATCTTACTCTTAAGAATATGCAAAATATCAGATAAACATTCTTTTCAATGAGTTAATAATGATAAATTTATAGTTGATGAAGATAAGAATATTCTTAATTCATGGGTGAAAATATAACCCATGGATGATATTATTTGTAATAATTTTATTGACAAGATTATCATGATTCTCTACCCATTTTGAGCGGATTTAACCAACGTTTTAAAAGGCGAAATCGGGAATCGAGGCGTTTTGGCTAAGCGAGGCGAGGCGTAAGCCTCGAGGCGGATCGAGGCATAAGCCTAAAAAATGATAAAATAAAGTAATTAACAGTGCCGAGCATGTACGGCTCGGTACCGAGCATATACCGCTCGGTACTGAGTGGTACTGGCTCGGAACTGAGCGGTACTGGCTCGGTATCGAGCATGTACTGAGCAATATCGAGCATGTACCTAGTGGTACTGGCTTGGTACCGAGCGTGTACCTAGTGGTACTGAGCGTGTACTTAGTGGTACCGAGCATGTACCGCTTAGTACCGAGCATATACTTGCTCAATACCGAGCGGTACTGGCTCGATACCGAGCATGTACTGAGCGGTACAAGCTACTCAATAATTATTATTAATACTATTAATTATATATTTAATAATATATATTTTAATTTATATTAACTAGGCTAATTATATTAATATTTAATTAATAATTATATTACTAATTAGTCAATTAATTTATGCACTAATTATACTATTAAGTATTTAATTAATTTGCTTAATTATTAATATTTAAATTATATTAATTAATCAATAATAACTTAGCTGCGTCTAGGGTTTGCCTTTCATCTTCTCTTTTCGTCCTTGTTGTTTGGCTTCGTTGCTTCATAGGAGGTGTAGAGATTACACGCGTCGCTTCTTTGGCTCCTTTGTGGTTGTTCGACTGCGCTCCTTCGACGACTTTCCCTTCCTATCGGATCATAAGTTATGACATTTTGATAAGAAGAAACAACGGGAGCTCGTTGGCTCGCTGGCTTTGAAGGTAACTTTCTCCCTTTCGAGGCGCTGCCTCGATGCGCCTCAGCGCCTCACGTATTAAGGCGTACGCCTCCGTGGAAAAAGGCGTAAGCCTCGCCCGGACGTTCGAGGCTTAAGCCTCAGTTCGCTCGACCTCCGCCTCGATTCGAGGCGCGCCTCAAGGCGTCCGCCTCGAACGCCTTTTTAATCGATGGATTTAACAAAGCAATGATATCTCTCTTATAAGATTCTCACGCTTGTCAACTCGATTTGAATGAATTTGACAAATCAATGATCTTTCTCTTTTAAAATTCTTATGTTTATCAATCCATTTTGAACAAATTTGACAAATCAATGACCACTCTCTTATAAGATTCACACGTTTCTCAACCCATAATAAATTTTTAGTTATAAATAGTATATATTATCATGATCATATATTGCACTTAGATTTTTATTACATTTGAATTAATGCTTCTTATCTAAATTTTTTTCTCATAAAATGAATATCAATTTTGGATATTTGTCATCCCCTTCTTCCTCAGATGAAAAAGACGATATTCAAATGATAAATAGTCTTGAAGAAGAGGAAGCACACAAATAATAAGTTGATGATCCAATGCATTCCCAATCAACAAAACAATCAAGTATTTATAGGCGGCTCAATTACAAGGCATACTTTCATCAATCATGATCGAAATAGCACAGATCGTTGACTGTTCAATGATTTCTTAGAGACCCCATTGTACAATGACGTTATGTTTTGATGGAGATATTGAATGTTTCAATCGTTGTTTATTTGTATAGTGGATGTAGTTACAGCTTATGACAACTATTTCCAGTAACGAATGAATCACATTGGTAGACTTGGATTGTCACATCTTCATAAAGTAATATTCATGTTTCAGATATTAGCATATGAACTACCTGTAGATACCACAAACGAGTATGTTAAAATATGCGAGTCAACAACAATTGAAAATGTGAAGAGATTTTGTCGAGTATTAGTGAAAATATTTTATGAGCAATATTTAAGATCACTAACAATTAATGATATTCTTAGGCTTCTCCACATTAGTTGACAATGTGATTTTCTATGAATGTTGGATAGTTTACATTGCATGTATTAGAAGTGAAAATATTATCCATGCAATATATGGGTCATAGCGGAACACCTACTATTATTCTTGAAGCAGCATCAAATTATGATCTTAGGATATGACATGCTTATTTCGGTATGTTAGACACCAACATTGATATTAATGTGTTGGAGTCTTCCCAGCTATTCTCCAATATCGCTTAAGGTAATGTTCCTTCTGCTCATTATGTCATTGAAGGAAAATAATAAAATATGAATTATTATTTGACTGATTATATATATATATATCTAAAATAATCCATCAATAAAGGTGATGCACAGGATTGCACGAATTATAGAGGTATTAAGTTAATGTGTCATACTTTAAAACTATGGGAGCGAGTTATGGAGCATAGGTTGCGGCGTGATACTAATGTTTCTCAAAATCAATTTGGATTCATGCTGGGTAGGTCGACTATGGAAGCCATAAATTTATTAAGAGGTTTGATGGAAAAATATAGAGAAAATAAGGAGGATTTACATATGATATTTATTGATTTAGAAAAAGCATATGATAAAGTTTCAAGAGAAGTGTTATGGAGAGTTTTTGAAAAGAAAGGAGTCAATAATGCTTATATTCAAATCATTAAAGATATGTATGCATGAGCTATTACTTGTGTTCAAACACAAGGTGGTTTGACCAAATATTTCCCTATTTCGGTTGGGTTACATCAAGGATCCGCCTTAAGCCCATATCTTTTTGCTTTAGTCATGGATGTTCTCACTAGACATTTACAAGATGATGTACCTTGGTGTATGCTTTTTGCTGATGATATTCTTCTTGTTGATAAGACTAGAGAGGGAGTTGAAGGTAAACTTGAATTATGGAGGTCAACCTTAGTGTCTAAAGGTTTTCGCTTGAGTAGATCTAAAACGGAATATATGGAGTGTAATTTTAGTAGTAATAGTCCTAGTGAGGGGATTGTGACTTTGGGCGATCAAGTCATTAATAAGAGTACACGTTTTAGATATCTTGGATCTATTGTTCAGAGTGATGGTGAAATAGATGGGGATATTATCAGCAGAATTCAAGTTGGATGGTTGAAGTGGCGGAATGCATCGGGCTTGTTATGTGATAGAAATGTACCCCTCAAACTTAAGGGAAAATTCTATAAGATGGTTGTGAGGCCTGCAATGCTTTATGGTGCCAAATGTTGGCCATTAAAAGAGAAGCATAATACTAAGTTAAGTGTGGCAGAGATGAGGATGCTTAGGTGGATGAGTGGCTTTACCCTTAGAGATAAAATACGAAATGAGCATATACGTGAAAAGATTGGAGTAGCTCCAGTAGAAGATAAGATTAGAGAGAGTCGCCTTAGATGGTTTGGTCACATAAAAAGGCGGCCTTCCGATGACCCAGTTAGGAGAGTAGAGGTATTAGATTTGACTTGTGTTAAGAAAGGTAGGTGTAGACCTAAAAAGACTTGGTTAGAAAATATTAGGAATGACCTTTCTTTATTAGATTTAAATGAGAATTTGACTTTTAATAGGACACAATGGAGAAAAAGGATTCATGTAGCCGATCCCACGTAGTGGAATAAGGGCTTGATGATGTTGTTGTACGTAAACAATTTAAGAGCCACATGGTTCGAAGAAACTATATTTTGCAATGTAACAAAAAACATGTAGAAAAGACATAAAACATGCCTTTGGAGCTCTTTAATAATGTTTCGCAATTGTAGCAGGATCGACACATTTTTGGAGAAAAAATGTGCTACATGACATAATGATTACATGCTTAATTTTGCATAGCATAATAATCGAAGATGAAAGCGATCTTAATGCACCAGTTGAAGTTGCGAGAGAAGCGTCACCTCTAGAGGTCGAAATGATGGTAGATGATAATACCTTATTTCAAGAATTCATTGCTTGCCATAGACAAATCAAGTATAAAGATGCTTACATCGCACTTTAAAATGTATCGATTGATCATTTGTGGGAGTAATATATTGATTCTGATTTATAAATATATATGTATTTTTTTATTTCTATTTATGTTATAATGTAATTTTTATTTTATTTAATAAATTATTATTTGTGTAAGTGTATTTATCTTTCAAATTAATTTATCCTGTAATATTTATTTTTGTTAAAAAAATTATAAGTGGGTCTAATTCAAAAAATTAATAAATATAAGAGTATGGTGGAAAATAGAGATGAAAAAGAATATACACAACATTTTTTTTTGTATTAGAAATGGAGTTGATTGAATAGCATTACTATTTGATATGACTGTTACTTTATTTTGAAGTGGAAAATAAATTTTTTGATTGGGGAGCCCTAAGGGTTTTTGGCATGCAACATTATTCAATTGATTTAGAGATTTTAAATTAACTAATTGGCAGTTTTGAAGAGTTTAAAGATAAACTAGAATTAATTTAAACTTAGAATAAGATTGATTTTGTGTTAACCTAATTTGCTAATTTAGTTTGAGTAGTCTATAAATGGTGGTTTGAGGTATATGATACACAACTTTTGCTTGAATAGAATTTCATTTATAATTTTCGATCTTGTGAGTTCAAGTTGGATGTACGATTCTTTTGAGTGTGGTATAAATGCAACTACTTGATTTCAGGTAATTCATGTTTTTGTATTGCATAAAGCTTAGTGATGCAACATCAATTTTGCACACAAGCCTATGACTAGATCATAGACTAGTGCACTAAATCAAGATTGTAGATTATTATCATTATTTGCATTCATAAATTTCAAACTGTTGAACCTTGATTCATATGGTTAGCCCCTTCAATGGACTCTCAACTTGTACTTATTTTCAATGCCGTTCAACCCTCTAAAACGGACATGATTGGCCCCCTTTCCTCATAAACGACCAACATGTGATGGAAAACAAGGGCACTCTTTTTTTTTTTATGCTTGGTCGACCATTCTAGGAGAATCAAGGCAATCAAAATATAATTACTCTTTTTCATATTTTTTAGCATAGTTAATCCCCTCTTGACTTGCTTTGAAATTTTTCCCTCTTGACTTACTGTGAAATTTTATTTTCTTTTGGTCTATATATGCATATGCAATGAACTCTCTAAGATAGAATAAATAGTTGAAGTTCACTCATGTATGGTTGCAAGTTAGTATTAGCTTGTGTCACACCTTACACTGCCCCCTATCAAACAACGTAGGGTGCAATTGAGGAAAATCATATGTTATAATTACACAACAATTAATCACTCAATTTTCATAAAAGTAGTTCACATGTCTCTGCTCAGGACTCATCTCATAATACAAATAAACATAGATTTTAAATTAATTTGAGTTTAGTTAGCTTCCATATATTTATCCTTGCCCTTTCCTGTAATAATCAAAATAAAAATTTGATGAACTATGATGTTCAAAAAGATATTCAATTCTAATGCAGTATTCAAGTATATGAAACACAATATTTACCTGTGTATCAACAAACGGAAGTAAGAATTATATATGCTCATTTAAAAGGAAATATGCATAGTATGGAATCCTTTAACATATAAAAATAATGTCGCATGTAGAATTATGTTCATCTGAACCAACCATTCGAGTATGTCTCATAATATCAATATCATTACCACATGTCACAAACTGCCAACATCATCAATCATGCCAAATGCATTTAATGAGTTAATCATACCTCACAATATGTGATCATCCTTATACATTTCACTTCATCAAATAACTTTTTATTTTTTCATCCTTCGGATGGTGCCGAATCTTGGCTATTAAAAGAGAAGCATAATACTAAGTTAAGTGTTGCAAAGATGAGGATGCTTAGGTGGATGAGTGGCTTGACCCTTAGAAATAGGATACGAAATGATCATATATGTGAAAATGTTGGAGTAGTTTGTTGACCTTTATCTAATACAAAAAAAAAAAAAAAATTGCAAAATCCTACCAACCCGTCCGGCCACAAACCCGTCACTTTGACGACGTGCTCCGCACAGTCTACGCACGACTCGATGTCACTTCACACACGATCCCTCTCGACGTTAAAGAAGAGACCGAAGCCGCTCTTCATCCTCTTCGCTGTGGTTCGACTTCGCTCCTTCCTCGATTTTTTTCTGAGAGATCGAGAGTTACGATGTTTTGATCGGAAGACTGAACGGGAGCTCGCCGGTTGTGAAGATAACTGTCTACCTTTCGCGCGCTCCTCCTGCTCCTTCAGAGCTGTTCGACTTCGCTCCTCTATCAACTTTTCCCTCCTGTAGGACCGGAAGGAACGACATTTCGATCGGAAGCAGGGACGGAAGCTCGCGTTGCTTCTCCGGCTCCCTTTGGTTGTTTGGCTTTGCTCTTCCGCCGACTTTCCATTCCCGCCGGATCGGAAGTTAGGACATTTTGATCGGAGCAACAATCAGGAGCTTGCTTGCTGGGACGGTAACCTTCTCCCCTTCGGCGGCTTCTTCGTGGCTGTCGGACTTTGTTCCTTCAATGACGTTCCCTTTCTGTCGGGAGGGAAGCTACGACATTTTGATCGGGATCAACAACGGGAGCTCGCCGCCTGAGAAGGTAACTTTCTCCCGTTCGCGATCTTCTTTGGCCAAATCCCGTCAATCTGTCGTGCAAAAAAAAAAGTGTATTTATTAAATAAATGTTTAATTATATTTATTTTAATTAATTATTATTTTTAATTAATTATTATAATTAATTATATTTAATTTCAATTAAAATTATTATAATTAATCTACTTAATTATAATTAATTTTAATTAGTTATAATTAATTATAGATTAATTATAACTAATACTTTTAATTAATTTTAATTAGTTATATTAATTAATTTAATTAATTATAAATAATTAATTAAAAATGATTTGTTAATTAATTTTAATTAATTATTATTAGTTATAATTATTTCAAAAAAAAAAGAGGAAAGATGCTTGCCCTCCTACCTCGATCCACGAGCCTTCACCAACGACCGCCGGCCCCAAAGGTATAACCCTTAAACTCAGGCTTCCGTCCTCGACGTGTACGACGGACCGGTAGACCACTTAAGCACGCCTTTGTTGAGCGTGGTAGGAGGAAATCTGGTCCGACGCCTACGACGAGGCGGACAGTCGCCTCCCTTTTCGCTCTCTTACCTCGGTATTCGTGTCGAGTCGGTGGTCCACCTATGCACGCCTTTATTGAGCGTGGTGGGAGGGGCAACTGGCGCGACACCTACGACAAGGTAAGCGAGCGACCCTCGCCCTCCTGCTTCGACGAGCGCGCCGAGCTGGCAAACCACCTAAGTACGCCTTTAGTGAGCATGGTAGGAGGGAAACCGGTTCGACGCACACGACGAGGCCAGGCGAGCCTAGTGTACTCTCTCCTTTGCGTGGCCGGAACAATTCATAAGTACCCCCGGGCGGGGGGAAAGCAACTGCTGTTCTTCTTGTAAAAGGTACCGTCAAAGACCCCATGCACATCTTTATTGCGCGTGGTGGGAAGAAAAATCACCGGCGAGGTGTCCTCGAAAGAGGGCACCTACCATGCATGCCTTTATTGCGCGTGGTGAGAAGGTCCAGTTTTCTCGTAGTTTTCCCCTAAACAGGGGAGACGCCGGGAGGCTGCCAAAATTTCGGGTGAAATATTACTACACTTTGACCTGTTTTGAACTCAAAAGAAAAAAAAGATTTGGACCAAATGAGAAAGAGCAGTGAACTTTTGAACAATAACAAGGACTTGTGGACCTAAATCAGAATAAAATCTACATGATTAATCAAGATCAAAACCAAATAAAATAAAATCAAGTTGTAATCAGAAATCAAAATCAATTTGAGAATACGAATGAACTTGCAAAGATCCCAGAAGACTTCGAACAAAAAGTGAACATGAAATTATACTTGCAAGAACTTCAGAAGATCCGGAACAAGCACTTGAACCTGTACTTAAACTTGAGGACTTGGACTGCATGGGACACAAGAACTTGTGCATTTGATCTTAAACTACACGACGCCAAGTAAAGTTTGGAAACAACAGATTCAAATCTGGATGACCATACCGAGTTTGAAACTCAAGTCTGAATGAAATTGAACTTGGATCCAAACAAATACAAGGATAAGGCTTGAATCCTGTGTAAGGGAGTTCAAACAAGAACATTCGTATAGTTAATAGTGACTCAAAGTACGCTACAAGACTTCGATGCACAAACTCCTACAACAATCCCTACAAGTACCTGTTGATTGAGAAGGCAATATGGGAGACCAATAATGAAAGGACCGTCCCCTACAAGCAAGTGCAATCATCAAACCACTCGAGATTGGTGAAAGGGTGGATATGGTGCAGAAGCAATGGGTCTTCTACAAAACATTTTTAGGAGGTCATATTGAATACAGCGGTCCCCTGTAAATGGATACTTGTGGATAACAATAGTGTATTATAAGTACAATGAATCACTGTGGGCACAAGTACGGATATCACCTACGTCAGTGGTGATCAAGATCTACAAGTGCGTTGAGTACAAGGGCGACTCTATGTACGAAAGGGACACCCCCCTGGCTGAAGGGAGGAAATGTTTGAACAAATTAGAACCAAAATTCATGGTGTTCCAAAGTCTCTTTTTGGTTCTATAATTAAGAAGAGAACAGTTCGGGTGCCCACAAACACCGGAAATAGCAAGTCCACTACGCCGAAGAACCTAAAAGAAGTTCTTTCCAAATCAGCAGTCTTTGACTTCAAAATTCAGAAAATCTACCCCCGGTGAATGAGAAAGGGGAGTCAACATCAAAACGCCACGCCACTGGATCCGCAACACTTGTACTAGCAGACAGAAGGCGTGTATAAGCTCTCAAATGAAAAGTTGTGTACATCCAGATGACAGTTATTTACACAACTACAAATGCTTCAAAGTACCCCTGCACCTACACTATAGTTTGTATACACATAGGTACACAATGGGGTACGTCTCAATCAATATAAAAATAACCCGCATGGGACCCGGCGAGCGTATTATTGGTACACACGTGACACCTAAGGATGTTGCACGGGTCGATAAGTGAATTATAGCTCGAACCTGATCCTTCTATACGGACCAATAGAAGTCGACAGGGTTCGAACCTTTAAACGAATACACGGTTGTAGCGACCAGTGTATTTGTTTCAATACATTCATATTAGTCCTTCAAGGCCTACAGTCAAAAGAATTCACTAAACAAAAGGCATGAAGCCTATGAGAAACCTGATCCTCCTAAGTAGATAAATAGGAGTAGACAGGGTTTGAGATATCGGATAAATATGCGGTCACGAAGTCGACCGGAATACTTATCTTATACATTCATATTCGGCCTTCAAAGCTTTCAACAAAAAAAATTCATGAACAAAGGCACAAAGCCTATGAGAAACCTGATCCTCTATCGACTAGTAGATAGAGTCGACAATGTTCAATCTAGAAAATGGAAATGACCCCAAATCCCCCGATGATGGCCGTGTTGAACGATAATCTCAACCGGAGGGGTTAATTTCAAGCATTTTCAAATACCTCCCAAAAGTTCATTCAAAACCTAAAATCTCCAAAGTTCCAAACTCCAAGATATTTAAATCTGAAATAAATCCATCAAAAACTTAAAGCAAAATCCATCCACCCTCCGCAACAGTTTGCCGAGGTGGACAAATTCAAATATAACTTCAGCTCACAAAGAGCTAATGCCTAGTCGAAAATATCACTAGGATTCATTCTCAAACAAATTTCCTGCCAGTAAGGACGTGGTACGTGTCCTCTAACTGGCGGTTTGCCGCCAAATGGCACCGCAGGATAAACGGTTATGACGACCCGGGGCCCTCTGAACCGAGTGGTTTTTGCCGCTAAATGGCACCACGAAATACTGGTTATGGCCAGCGCTGTTACGTTCCTTATTGGCATCAAATCCTTGAGATATGAATCAATAGGATATGATCGATAGGGCACAAAGCTCTCTGCAAGCTAAGGTGGATTCAAATTTGTCCCCTTAGGCAAACATTCAACCCAGGTCTATAAGGTCCCCTTGGACGAAGCAACCCATGGCTGCCGACAAGGATCCTTCTGTCAGGTTGGGTCGACTACCTCCTCTGACTAAGTAGACCAGGGACCACGATGGCCCGGGACGACGGAACCATGAGATCTTGATTGGGTCTATCATCCATTCCCCCACCATCCGCTTTAAGTGCTGGGTGATGAAATTTCATATTTTAAATATCAAACTTTTCAATACTTTCCAAATTCTCAAATCCAAATCCAGTTCTCCAAAATCCAACCCATTGTTGCTACTATATGCCAGATACCACGTATATTCTACGTATCTGATTGACGACTAGCCTTAATCGAAAGTTCTCTCTCATGATTGGGAGGGGTAATTAACTATAGGGGCTTGCGCCTATAGGAAACCAGAACTCAGATCATAAAGTCCTCGCAAAATGAGGGCGAAATCTCTGGGTAGTGTCTTATCTACAAACCCATCTGCCTTCCAAAATTTACCCTGGAACTTATCCGTTAAAACTCCCCTCGCCGAAGAAAAAAATAAAAAGAAATGCGCGGTGGGGAGGCCGGGGTTGAATTTTCGGAGCCCACATAGCTCCAGTGGAAGATAAGATTAGAGAGAGTCGCCTTAGATGGTTTAGTCACATTAAACAGAGGCCTTTCGATGACCCGGTTAGGAAAGTTGAGGTATTAGATTTGACTTATGTTAAGAAAGGTGAGGTAGACCTAAAAAGACTTGGTTAGAAAATATTAGAAATGATCTTTCTTTATTATATTTAAATGAAAATTTGACTTTTAACTGGACACAATGGCGAAAAAAGATTCATGTAGCCGACCCCACGTAGTGGGACAAAGGCTTGTTGTTGTTGTTGTTGGAATCATCATGTCCACATGATTAGGTCTAGATTTACATCCCGTTGGCATCTGAGGTTACACTGCCTCTATTGCTCGTTGGCTTCATATCATAACCCGTAGGCTCCTAAGGTTGCACATTCTTTATCATCCGTAGGCTTCCGTAAGCTCCTGAGATCGCACAACCTCTATTACATGTAGGCTTTATATCATAGCCTGTGAGCTTCATATTATACTGAGGTTGCACTGCCTCTACTAGGTCACACTACCCATTAGGGTCGCATTGCCCCCTTCACCTACCACCTAACATAATAAATTCTCAGGCTTTTCTGATCATTGTGTTTTTCCTTCCAAGTTGTGTGACACTTGTTTATATATAGAAACATGCATATGCAGACAATTTAATATGGCGATCAAGTGTATCAGTAGTGTATGAATCCTATGTTACGACTCATTGTATAATAAATGAAAGAATTGTACATAGAAGCATCATATAATAAAACAATTAATTTATACTAAAAATGCGTATCTTACCTCCTCGGCATGCAGACTCACCAATTTGGACACCTCGCACCCGCGTGCATGTGTAAGGTACCTTCATCAACTCGAATTATTAATTGAAAATCCTCACATCTATCATTAGACTCATACATTTAATTAAATTCCCAAACAACGTACCTTCCAAAATTTTACATTGCATACATGTCTATAGATACCCATTCATGTTACACTTCGATCGTCCTAATCATCTACTTAGCAATATTGACCAGATTCATTACATACAAAAATCCTACAAATACCTATAGTCATTAAAGAAAATTCTTACCTTCAAGCACCAACTAACTTTCCCACTAAGTTTCTCTATCTCTTTTTACTTTCTCTTCTCTTCCTTCCTTGATTTCCTCTTCCTACTTAATTTCTTCTCCCTACTTCCTTGATTTCTTCTACCTACTTTCCCATCTTCCAAAATCCACCCTTACCAAACAGCTTCTTCACTCACCATTTTAACCGACCAACCCAACACCTGTACTCAATCGAGTCCACCACCCGAGCACCTTGCGTCATTTGGCCAACTCCACAACCAGCTGCAGTTTCCGCATTGGCTACAACCAGCTGTAGGTTTCGATTTGGTCTCCCCTCATCCACTCCACCATAAAATCAATGACTCCCTCCTTAGCATGGCTCGGTTTAGGCAAAATTTGAATTAAAGGGCTTGAGGTAGGATCTTTACCGTATTGCCCTTCCATCCAAACATTGCATGTAAGCCATCTGTCCCACTATCTACCCTTAGCTGCAGTAAAAAAAGCATATTTGAACTGTAAAATCATTTCATTACTTATGAAAGGGATTTAATTTCCCATCTTTCTATCTTTCTCAAATTAACCTATAATTCTATATATAGGATTCCTCCAATCAACTACTAGAACACAATGCCATATTTATTGATAACATTTGAGGAAGTTAAGATTTTTTTGTATAATTTAATTTAAAAAAGTTGTATTTTTATCAGAAAATTTTGGGTATTATAACTTGGTGGCTTGAACCTCAAGAATTTTAGTAAGGTCTTGTTACCTTTCTATGTTCCTTTACTGCTTTACTCCTTTTCTATTCTTTACATTCTGCCAAGACTTATTCTTAATCTTAGCCGCCATCTATGTTCTCTTCTATAACCCTGAAGTAACCCTAATTACCTGATATCCATTGGGCATCACCTCTCACACAAAACCTAAAAATGAGCTCTCTGGTTCCCATTCCCATAGACCCTAATTCCTACCCTAACACTCCACAAAACTTTCCTCGACCTCAAGTCATATTGAAGACTCCTTACGTATAAGAATTTCATGTTGCGCTGGACTTCTAGCGAGCTTTGAGCTCTAGTATCCACCCACATTTCCATTGATGCTCTCATGTGGCAGAATCCTAAATCAGGTTTGGCACCCTCACACAGTGTGTGTTTGCACTCTATACTCATGTTGGCTTCCTGATTCCATTGCTGCTTTACTTTAGCATATACTCGTACTGCTCATGGCTCTCTCAACTTACATACTTTCTTCGACTTCGGCATTTAAGGAATTTACCTCGCTACTTTTGTATGGTTTTACTTTCCTCTCACGACATGTTAATTTATGTTCATCATGTCTTGTCTGATGTCGTCCTATTTCACTTCCTCTATGTCCGGTTCATCCCTCAGTAGATAACCCATCTATGTCCTTTTGCTTGGATCCTTCCTTGCCTTCATCTCCAGCTCCTTCGATTGCCTTGTGATGCTTCCTTGTGGACTGTCTTACACTTAGGATATCTCCTACCTTAGAATCTCCTTCTATCTTCATGTTCTTTCGCTGAGATTATGCAGGGGATGGTGATCCTAGATCTCAGCCTTCTTCATTCTCTCATTTTGTTATATATTTTCAATAAGATTCAATACCAACTCACCGCAAGTTACCCACTGCCTTTCATAGTAAATTTGCGCCATTTTTTCTAATTAAGAGATATCTTAATTAGCATCTCCTTTCTCTTTCATTATTGTTGACACATTCTTTTGGGGTCATCCCATTCTTGAAATTGTTCACAAGTGCATAATTTGCGATTTTTTTGGAGATTACTCCATATTGTTTCTTGATTTTCATCATGTTCTTATTAAATTATCCCTAAAAGGCCAATTACCCCAGAATTTTCTCAAGAAGATCTATTATATGGTCAGTTTTTCAACGCAAATGCTTAATTGGTCTCATCTCTTTAATTGTTCCGAAGAGTCACTTGTTACTCTGGTTTGGATTATTTTTCCATGGCTTCGGATTCATTACATCAATTAATCCTTTCTATTCTCTCTTGGTTCAATTTTTTGGAACATCATTTCAAGTGGATGTTGTTACTGCTAAGCTCTTGAAGCCATTAGCTACTAGGGTTCTAGTTGAGATTGATATTATCATCCATTTGGTTTTTGCCGGAAGGTTGAATTTGAAGACATTCCTTCACATTGCTCTTCTTGCAAAATATTTTCTCATGACTTCACAGGATGTATCAAGGCTCAACCATAATATGAAAATAATCTTTTAGTGATTCTAATAATCAGGGGATGAGGGAGCAAGGAAACAATCAAAACGTACCCTCAAATGTATGGGTTACTGTTATGATTACTTTTGATCTACTTTATACACAACTTTAATCACACTTTGGGGCTATTTGGTAGTAGGATTTACCCCGGATTTGAGGTGGATTTGAGTGAAATCCAGCCAAACGATCTAAAATGCAAAACCAAATCTCACGGCAAATGAAAGCTGCCGTAGTTGGAAAATTCCGCCTTTTCGTGCTAAATCCTGGATTTCTGTGTGGGCTCCGAAAATTCGGC
Organism: Dendrobium huoshanense; assembly: GCA_016618105.1. NCBI lineage: Eukaryota > Viridiplantae > Streptophyta > Magnoliopsida > Asparagales > Orchidaceae > Dendrobium > Dendrobium huoshanense. The sequence goes on from CM028349.1 coordinate 22,908,091, forward strand.
CCCGGCCTCCCCGCCGCTTTTCTTTTATTTGGCGAGGGGAGTTTTAACGGAATAAGTTCCGAGGTAAATTTTGGAAGGCAGATGAGTTTGTAGATAAGACACTACCCAGAGATTTCGCCCTCATTTTGTGAGGACTTTATGATATGAGTTCTTGTTTCCTATAGGCGCAAGCCCCTATAGTTAATTACCCCTCTCGATCACGAGAGAGAACTTTTGATTAAGGCTAGTCGTCAATTAGATATGTAGAATATACGTGGTATCTGGCATATAGTAGCAGCAAGGGTTTGGAATTTGAGAACTAGATTTGGATTTGTGAATTTGGGAAGTTTTGATATTTGGAAAGATTTAATATTTAAAATAGAAATTTCACCATCTTGTACTTAAAGCGGATGGTGGGGGAATGGATGATAGACCCGATCAAGATCTCATGGTTCCGTCGTCCCGGGCCATCGTGGTCCCTGGTCTACTTAGTCAGAGGAGGTAGTCGACCCAACCTGACAGAAGGATCCTTGTCGGCAGCCATGGGTTGCTTCGTCCAAGGGGATCTTGTAGACCTGGGCCCCGGGTCATAATTGTTTATCCTGCGGTGCCATTTGGCGGCGAACCGCCGGTCAGAGGACACGTACCACGTCCTTACTGGCAAGAGACTATTTGAGAATAGATCCTAGTGATATTTTTGACTAGGCATTTGACTCTTTGTGAGCTAGAGTTTATTTGAATTTGTCCATCCCGGCAGACTGTTGCGGAGGGTGGATGGATTTTGCCTTAAGTGAATGGATGGATTATTTCAATTTTAAATATTTTGGAATGGATGGTACAACTTTCCTTTTTCTATCATTTCTTTGCTGAACTCTTTTAGCAATACCAGTTTCTAAGGATGGATTAAATTCCTCATCATCAGTCGATCTGGCATCCTTATAAACCATTTTTTCAGATTCAGTAGAAGGTGTAGAAGATTTAGCAGAAGTTTTATTCTTATAAGTTGCAAAATAAGAAGGAAATTAATGTTTGAAGAACTGCAACATAACACGGTCTTTTCTTATGATCTCCTCTTTCAAATCAAAATTCTCATCTTTCAACTCTAAAATAGATTGCTCCTAGTTCAAAACATGATTTTCAAGTATTCTATTTTTGCTTCCACCGAAGCTACCTTCTCCTTCATGGATTTGTCTTTGTTAAAAAGCTCGTATATAGCTTGATTTAATATCTTGAGGTTTGTTTCATCTGTGAATGGACTTGATTCAGGCTCAGTATGTGCAGATGAATCATTGAATCTTGGGCTAGCCACCTTAAGTGGACTAGCTGGGGTAGGTGTAGAAGAATCATCTTTAGGTGGGCTTGCCACCTTAAATGGAGTTGATACATTGACTGGACTTGCTGGATTTGGTGGAGATAAAGTGGGCGACTTTGATGAAATATTTGAAGGTCTGTTCAATAAAGCCTTCTCAGCATCTGTTATTCCTCTTAAATGTTGGAGAATCAGTATAAATTTCAAAATTTCATATAAGTTAATCATTAAAACATATAAATTTTGCAGACATTAAAATAAAAAAAAATGTATTGAAGCTACCTCATGATCCTGAAGTTCAACAAAAATACTATTTACTTCTTTCTAACTGTACATAAAATTACCATCCCATCGTGTAAAACGTGGCCAGGATAGATCATCTTGCACGGCATAAATGGTTGAATGTTCAAGAAACCAAATCTGCAAAAAATAAGACATAATATAAATTAGAAATTACTAATGATCATTTGAATAAATTATCAATACTCACAATTAAAATCATGACAAAACCATTTACATATCCCAGTGCGGCTCCATTTGCTTTTTTAGTAGCGACACTGTTGAATTCATGTACTAGGATATTCCTAATCGATTCTGGTCAGTTGTACGTTATAAAATTATCTACATTTTCGACAACTTCCAAAATAGATGCTGGAATGCAGAAGTTCGCCATTGGATAAAAATTTTTGGACAATAGGTAAAGCACAAATCCTTTACTAAATCATCCATCTGTGTTGAATGATCCATCCTTTCAATGTCATGCCGAATGTCATTGGATCTTTTGCCAGTGGATCTAGCACTTCCAACGTCAAATATAATACCTCTGTTTGGCAAGCCTATGATTAAGGCAACCTCATCTGATGTGAATTCTACCCTATGTCCTTTAATAATGAAACTCTCAGTCTTCAAATCCCAATTCGTTAGCAGCATGTGCATAAGTGGAACATTATGAGGCATAAGAGGAAGCCTTAGGAACTGGCTAATTTGCAATTGACGTAACCTTTCAACCAGAGGATCTCCAAATCTCCGAACAAGTTCATTTCATACTTCTCTAAAACTAGAAGTTCGACATCTGAAATGTATCTTTGGAGTATATCCCTGCATAACGAATACCAATTATTCAAGTCATACCTAACATAATAAATTTAATACCGATGTTAATGTGTATAAAACCGTGCAGTACCGAGCAGTACCGAGCTATACCGAACATAATACCGAGCAATACCGAGTGATCATAACTGGTTAAATTGCTCGGTACAGAGCAATACAGAGTGAAAGGTTCGATTTAACTCGGTATTCAATCAATAATATTTTTCATTTTTTTTATCTAAAATTATACCGACCATTAAACGCCAGTACCGAGCAATACCGAGTGATCATAACTGGTTAAATCGCTCGGTACAAAGCAGTACCGAGTGCAAGGATCGATTTAACTCGGTATTCAATCAATAATATTTTTCATTTTTTATCTTAACTTATATCGATCCCTTAACGCCAGTACCGAGAAGTACCGAGCAATACCTAACATAATACCGAGCAATACCGAGTGATCATAACTGGTTAAATCGCTCGGTACAGAGCAGTACCGAGTGCAAGGATCGATTTAACTCGGTATTCAATCAATAATATTTTTCATTTTTTTATCTAAACTTATACCGACCATTAAATGCCAGTACCGAGCAGTACCGAGCAATAACTAACATAATACCGAGCAATACCGAGTATTCAAAACTGGTTAAATCGCTCGGTATAGAGCAGTACCGATTGTAAAGAAGGATTTAACTAGGTATTCAACCAATATCGAGAAGTACCGAGTATGTATAACTGCATATACCGCTCGGTGTAGAGTTCTATTTGACTTCATCCGTAATCCCTAACCCTAAACCCCATTTACAAAGAATTAGATGAGGCAATGCTTAGCAATAAAGTCACTCACCTGAGGCATTGTTTCTTATCGTATGCTTCGAACTTGGAAGAAGATTTCTACCAGGAAATGCGGGGAGCTTCGAACTTGAAAGAAGAAGTGAAGTTGTCGAAAACAAATCTTCGTATATGCAACCAAATGATGACTGAAGTGAAATACGAAATACGGTGATGTTTATTTTAAAATTAAACATAAATTTTGGGTCCGCCGCGATTTTCTTCGGTTCGCTTGCCTGGCCGTAATATTCAAAAATCGCACGTGTCATGGCCCAATATTTGCCGGGTCGGGTCAGCGAAAAGGTACCTGCGACGTGGCGCTCGATTAGGCAATGCCGAACGTAGAGCAGCGTTAGGTGGGAGGAGGTAATAAAAATTCGTAAGGAAGTTCCCAGGCATTGCTTCCGATTTGACAAAAGGGGCGGCTCGGACTGGGATCGAAGACGAGAGGGAGAGAGCGTCGGCTACAAGCAGAGGAGATCGAGTCGGCACTGAGATGATCGGTACAGGTAGGTGGAGCTCTCTCTCTCTCTCTCTCTCTCTCTCTCTCTCTCTCTCTCTCTCTCTCTCTCTCTCTCTCTCTCTCTCTCTCTCTCTCTCTCGATCGGAAGCAGCAAAAGGGGGTCGGGAGAGGAGAAGAGGCCGACGGGCTCAGGGAAGGTGGGCGTCTGGCTTCGGCAGAGGAAGTGGTAGGAATAGAGGTATGGAGTCGAGCGTGGAGAGGGAGTAGCGACTGGAGTTCGATCGCGTGGGAGAGAGCCGAGAGGCGTTCGGGTTCTATTTAACGACGCTTGTGGTCGTTCGATCGAGGCAACGTCGCAGGATTTGCGGAGAATCAACTGGAGCGGCGCCGTTTGCAGCGGGATTTCGGCAAAGTATTGCGGCTGGATTCGAGGATCCGATGGTTTTGAGGTGTGAGCAGCCGCCATTGTATAACAGGCGTGTGATTTTTTATTATTATTTTTTTTTTGTTATCTTTTGGATAATGCATAGAGGTCAACATTCTGAAATCCTGGTTTTTGCCGGATTTACGAAATCCGTTGCCGCAAGAGGAAGAGTCTGCTCATTAAATCCCTTCTATAGCCAAGCAGTCACACTAGATTTAATAGGATTTATCATGAATGTTATCAAACAATTTTCAAATTTAGGCCCCTCGGGATTTCCAAAATCTGAATTTGGTGGATTTATGAAATTCTACTTAAATCAAATCCTGGGTGCTACCAAACAACCCCTTAGATCTTATCGTGGAATCAAAGCCTTCTAAGGATGTCCTTAGCCAATACAGGTGATCATCATCTCACATCCATACACAATATTTTATAATGTGTCATTTCATTTGCTATTTTAGTACTTTTGATTTTGGCCAAAATGTGTTTTGTCAACATTTTAATTTGGTGAAAATTAATTCTTTTGACCATTAATTTTATTTGTTTTCAACTTCTTGTTGAAATTCTCATATATTTACGATTATTTTATCATTGGACTTAAAGACTGTATTGTATGTTTTTACTTAAAAAAAGCGACTTGTTGGATTGTTTGGAAAAGTTATTGATTTTTTTACATGAAAGCAAGCGACACTTCTTATTAGTTGAATTAAAAAATTATAAACCTTTTTGATCTTCATCAGCAAACGTTCAATTCCTTTGAAAAAGAAAAAAAAATTTGAAGTATGCTGTGTAAATTCTTTACGGTGATGATATAAGAGTTAAACATATTAAAACTTTTTCCCATAGAATGCCCCCCTAATCTGTTATAAGATTACTTGAAGACTGAAGTGCGCAAGTATTCATTTGGTTGCTTCAAGTTAACATTTGAACACCTGTAAAAAAAGCTAAATTCATCATTTTGATTAAATGCGATTATAAATTAATATTGATCTCAAATCTACAAACCTTCTCAAAACATCCTCATATAGAAAATTTTCATTAATTCACATACAAAATGAGTAAAAATAATATCATCATTTTCTACGGTATGTTTTTTATCTTTTTATCTACTAACAAGCAAACGAATCTAGGCGTAATTCTCTCATCCTAGTACTTATTTCTCTTTGCTGGTGCCAGGGGGCTTTTGGAAAGAATGTGCTGTTTGCTTTCGGCTTGGCAACATACCTGATGCTTGGATTAGGAGTGGTATACTTCTATATCTCCCATATACTCGCTTGATTTCTTGTGCATTTAGTCATTCAGGTTCCGTTGGTCTTCTACTTCATTAAAATTTGACTTTTCTTTTCCTCTTGGAGAGCATATATGAACCTAAGACCCTCCTTGTGAGCCCTGAACTGGATGTACAGAAAATAACTCCATTATAAACTTTAATGCCCTTTTTATTAACCTAAAACCTCATTGGTGACGTTTTCTTTTTGTGCATCTCAATTCTGTAAAGTTAGACCAAGCAAAATGATCCCCTTAACACTTTTTAAATGTGTCCATACATATTTTTCTTAGCGGCGAACGCAATCAATCCTTTGAGCGTATAAGTCTCAAGTTATTTTGCCCCCTTCCCTGAGTCATCTCACTGGTCTGAAAGTAATGAAAACTGGTCCTGGGAGTCTCGGTTTGAGGGCAATTTTGACCTTTCAAGCTGAGAAATGCCCCAGAGATTCTCCATCATTTGTTATATTTAGAAAACTAGCAAATAATGGTGAGAGAGTCAGGGAGTGATAGCAGGAGAGCTACCAAACCTCATCTTCAAAGCTTAAAGAATTGATAATTCTCCACCTGTTTCCCATGATAACAAAGGATTAAAAAGGTCAAGGATTTGAGAAGTTGAGAGATTAATGTTTTGTTTGGGATGGTTTTCTTATTGTTCCTGAAACAGCTTTTTAGTATAAAAATTTCTAATTCAAGAAATTTTTGTACTTAAAAGTTGTTTTAAAAAACAGAAAGAAAGCTATTCCAAACAAAATCTAGATTGGATGCTAAGTCTTAAACTGAATAAGACACGCTTAAATAGCCTATGCACCCTTTAATTATTTGCTTTGAATATAATATTTTTCTCATCTTTCTTAGCTTGGTGGACCATTATCACTTCCCTGGGGCTTGTATGTGCTAATATGCCAGGTACTGTGCCCCCCAACAATGGCATAATCATCCATGAATGCTTATGAAAAAAGTCTAAAAATCTTATTTACTCATCTGTTCCACAGAGAACTCCAGAGAAGCCATGCTTAAATGATGTTACAGGGGTCGGAAAATTGAGGCAAACAGCTTTAATAGCAAGTATTTCTCTTGTTGTTTTTACTCTTCTTCCAGTGTGGGATGAGCTTGCTGAGGAGTTAGGTATAGGTCTTACAACTCCATTTTGACTTAGTTTTGCTGAAATTTTGGCTTTATATTGAAACCCAATTTTGTATTGATTTTGATTGTATTGAACAAATAAGTTTTCATGCAATTATGCATCAATAAATGTAGACCTAATTGATCAAATTATATTGTAATTGTCTTTCTTTGTAGATTTTGAGTTCATACTAGAAATCCATTTTGATGGTTGCAATTGTTTGCAAAATTATTGTATGTAAAATAAAATTTTATGAGTATGATGGGAGTGTATTAATTTTTTATTTTGAAAATTTGTCAATTTTATTATAATTATCGCAGTCTAACATATTTGATTGCAAAAATCGTAGCGTCGTGATTATTTCTACTGATTGAAAAGCAAATGCAGGCCTCTCAAAATGCTATCTTAAGCTTTGTATGGGTATATTAAATATTTTCTTTTTAGAAAAAAGTTAAGCATCAACTTTCACCATTGTTGTTCGAAGATTAGTGATTAAACCAAAGAGTTCAACTCAATCACAAGACATTTGAACTCTTTATTTGTCAAGTTTAACTATGATATTTATGAATTGATCTTGCTCTTAATATTTTTCAAGAGTTAAAATGTCATTATAACAATCATTAGTAGTTCCTATAGATTATTCATGATAAATCTCAATGATATTAGAGATATCATCTTCAATGAGGATATTAAATGACAAAAAAAAAGTGAAAATAAATAATTATTAAGCACATACATTATATAATATTGTACTTTTGGTAAAAAAAATTGGCCATTAATGTTGTCTTCGACTCTCTTCTGAGACTATCACGTAATTTGATTTGACTCGCCCTACTCTCTCTCCAAGAGATCAACTAGGTCTTCTATAAAACAACCCCCAGTTAAGAGATTCTTTGAGACTTTCTCTAACTCTCTCATTCTGTTTGCTATTAGGGCTCAATCTAAATATATAGTGAAGCCGTAATATCTTTTATAGGGCTGCTAATGAACCGAGCTGAGCAAAGCTGAATAGAAGTGTGTTCATGTTTGAGTTTGTTTATTATCAGCTTGTTCAAGTTCGGTTCAAGTTCGGTTCAAGTTTGAAACGAGATTTTTTGTTTGTGTTCAAACTTGGTTAGTTTAATTTAATGGGTGCTCATGTTTGATTCATGTTTAGTTCATTGTGTGCTTATCGAGCTTTAAATAAACAATTCTTATCAAACTATAAATGAGCTCTACTTCTAGATGTAAATTAACTTAACAAATGAGCCTTATTGAGTCTTCTAACAAATAATTACATCGAGTCTGTTTGTGAACATATCTAGCTAAGTTTTTTAAACTATTAAACAAGCTCGTTCATGAACAAACGATCTATGATTCATCTTATATTTGTTCAGAGAGCGGGTTGTTCGCGATATTAGGTGAATGTGGGAAGTAAAAACAAATTTATTAAATGATTTTAGACGGGATTAGTGAAAATAAATTATTAAGTTTAACAATATATATTTTTTTAAAACTCTAATATAGATCTAAACGAGCATCTTAATAGAGCGTTAATGAAGCTTCTTAAAGAGCTTGTTCATGAGCTTTAAACGATACTGCTCATAAACATAAACGAATCGAACGCCAAATTGTTCAAGCTCGTTTATTTAACTGTCAAATATTTATCAAAAGTATTCAAACTCGTTCGTTTACTTCATCAAACTAACATGAATGAGCTCTTATCGAGCCGAGCCACGAGTAACTCGTCGAACGTTCGATTCATTTATAGCCCTAATCTTTCATAAACAAACTAAAAATCTAGCATAACATGTCAAATTTTGCCACCACATAGCCGATTTTTTTATGTGAAAAAAAAGTAAACTATAAAATTAAAAACAAATAGTATTTGTGCTATTTATTTAAATATAAGTGTTCAAACTATAAATAGAATAAATCTGAATGATTTTTGAAATACTTCACCCAAAGTAATTCATTTATTTAACAAATCAATTTGAAAAATTATAATGCCTAGAAAAGACACTTATAAATATGTAAAAAGAATAAAAATATATGCTAAAAATGTCTACTTCTTAAATTAAAATCATACTTGAGTTATAAGAAAAAATATTTATTTTACTAAAATTCAACAAATACTTCAATAAAAATAAGAAATTTTCAAAACAAGGGCTATTTATTTATATGAAAATGAGTAGTTAAAAATTTGAGTTAGTCAACTTATTGATCCCAAGTTATTTTTTTATGCATTTTTTTTATAGTCATCGGCAATAGAAAAATCTCTAATATTATCTAATTTCTATATAAATTAATTCGCCCTATCCCTCATTACTCGTATAGTGCCCACCAACCACCATCACTGTTATCATTATCACAGCCAAGCCCGCTACCCACCATTGTGTCGATTTCAACCATTAAGAATTAAGGGTGTCAAAATTTGACACGACACAAAAACCCGATGGAACCCGATCCAAAAATTTTGGGTTTGATCCGACTCAATTTCAAAGCGGGTCGAGTTTGGGTGGACCCGACGGGTTGCCTGGTCAACCGCGTACCAGTTTAAAATCAGCTGCCTGCACTGCCCCGCATGCCCGCGCATCGCTAGCGCACCGCCCGCGGCTACCCGCACCCTGCTCGCCTAGCTGCCCGAGCGACATAACCTGCCAACGCACGCTGCCGCGCCTGTTAGCCCCACCGCCCCGTGCCCGAGGCTACCCGTGTACGCGCCTGCGTGCACCCAGGCACCTGCCCACACGCACACCAGGGTTCGCCCGTGCTGCCCAGCATGCCCGCTCTCGCCGCGCGCACCTGCCTGCGCTCTCCCGCGTGCGCCCGCTCTCCCCCGCTTATGTCCGGGCGTTTCGCCGTCCCGTGTCTGGTCGGGTCAATCCATCAACCCGACGGTCGGGTCAGGGTCAGCATTTCCGACCCGTTTACAAACCCGTGTCGGGTTAGGGTTGATCCGTTTGAACCCGGGTGAGTTCCGGGTTCGACCCGAACCTGATCCGTGACCCGAAATTGACACCCATATTAAGAACCAATCATTATTTTTATCTTTTGTTACTGTTGGTCAAGCCTAATGTGCCTACGATTCTTGTTAGTAATTGCTATACTTCTTGCCTCTTGCCTCCACTTGCCATCCCCTATGCTCTTAACATTCAAAAAAAAGAAAATTTAAATAAATATTAAATAAAAATTAATATCTAAATTCATTTGAGGATCAACCAAATATTATAGAATATTTAAAATACGTACTAAATACTCTCTCAAGTAATGAAGCCGAACAGGAACGATGATGATGCTAAGGATTTTTTCCGATGAATTTATAACCCGCTCGTATTGAGCGGGTTTCTAATTCGCACGAAACAAGCCCCCTAATACAAGCCTAATGCTTTGGAGGATTTCCTTTTGTTCCGCTCAAAATTTACTAAACAATCAAATTTAGTAATTACATTTAATTGCTTTACTTTACAAATTAGGCAACCAAACAGCCCCTAAATTAATTTTGAAATTCATAACGTACTAAATACTCTCTCAAGAGAGCGGGTCCGTCTAACCTACGTGGACAAGGTGAAGTCGGTGCGGGTCTCCATTCTTCTCCGAGAAGCAAAGAAGAAACACATGAAACTCAAACTACCGCCTCGCCCGCTCTCAGCGCAGCGCGCCGCTTCGCCAGCGGCTAGAACTCAAATCGCGAGGCCGGAGAAAGCGGCAACCCCCTCTTCTGGCAAAGCGATGGCTCGGTCTTCTATCTCTTCTTCTCCTTCTTCAATCTTCGATCGTCTAATCCACTTCCTCCTCTCCCTCTCCCCCCTATTCCTCCTCTGTTCCTCCCACCCAACATCTTTCCCAGGTATTTTTCTTTCATCACCTGAAACATATTTTATCCTCTAATTGGAAATCTCTTCTGACTGGGCGTGTTTGAATTAGGCTAAAATCTTGGGTTCTTGCATTGCTTGCGTTCTCACTTTTTGCAGGTTCGAGGGTTTTCGTTTCTATGACTTCAGCTAGGTTTTTGAATAGCGCTATATTTGTACTATCCGGGTTTTTTTTTAGTTATCGCTGTTGATAGTGTGGGTTTTCTGTTTCCCGGCCAACATTTAAGATCGTAGTATCATATCCGATTCTAATGGATCAAGTGCTCGAGCTTTTTTATTGACCGGATTGAATTGCATTTTCTTTAGATGTGTACCCTGCTTTTTACACGGCTTATTTTTGCCAGAGTCAATGAAAAAACTGAAAAAAATCGATGATCAAATTGCATTGCAGTTAAAGCTGATAGGTTGTGTTGGTATTTTGGATTAGGTTATAGCGTGATGGATTTGGTTCTTGTGATCTCAGGTGTCAGCATCCAGAATCCTACGACACAACTTTTCCCAGCACTACATGCTGGAGGTTTTTGTGATAGAGTACGTGTCTCGGGAACAACAAGGTTTAACTTGAAGAGCTATGCGAGTTCATTGTATGTGACAGCTAAGGCTTCTGAAGACATGCCGCAAAGGCTTCATGGAAATATTGGGATTTGCTTTCATCGGTAAGAATAATACTTTTATGAAGCGAGTTATTCTTCAGTTGTATCTTTATAGTATTATTAGATTGTCTGATTTTTTTAAGCATAAAAGATATAGTTTAGTTATGCTTTCTCTTTCCGATTGTTTCTAAGCATTTTTTGTTTGTGGAACTTTACAGAAATGCTTCTCTTGGAACTTGCAAATGCGGACATGATGATTGGAGAAGTCTTCAGAATGGTGAATGGAAGTCTGTGATGTCGCCTTATGATACCAGATTTATAGATGTTAAATCAATTGAAAAGATTTCTGGCTCCATCACGGTCTATGTTGAGGAAGGTTAGATTTTTTTAATCAATCTATTTTGGTGATTTTTACAGTATTTAAGTTGTTACTTTTTATTAAGTTCCAAAGTTCATCAACTACGGTGTTGGTCACTTGGGTATGACACTTGCTTTTTTGCTTTTGCAGAGTTTCAACAGTGGCGTCTGTTTTGCCTTGGTATTGGTTTTGTTATGTTGGTAATGGCACCAATTGTGAGCAAGTGGGTGCCATTTTACTATAGCAGTTCAATGGCGTTAGGTGTTTTGCTTGTCATCTTGTTAATTTTATTCCAGGTACTTTTTTTCCTTGAAACATCAAAGCTTTGTTGTTATTTCAAATTTGGACAGTAATATGCAATTCTTCTATGGGTTAGATAAAGTATCTTAAAACACCCTAGAGAAAAAAAAACAGTTGAAGGACTCGGTGGCTGTCCATTATCTTTCTTTTAATAGATTATGAAGTATCATTCAAGGTTTAACTGGGGAAATAGATTTATCTGAAGGACCCTATTAAAAAAAGATTGTTATAAGAACTAATAGGTTTATCTACCCTTTTTCTTTTGCTATGCTTTTGAAAACCACTTTTGGGTTGTTTAAAGATTTGATGTCAGCCCAGTTTGAATTTGAAAGTTTGAGATTTGCCAACCATATGATGACATTTCATTGAGATAATTTTTTCCATGTCATTCATTGGTTTTTCTTTATTCTGCAGAATTATGCAGTCTTCTAGGTTTACATATTATTTTATGATGATATACTTTTGCAGAATATCAACCTTGTTATCAGTCACTAATGTTGTATTTATTTGAAGGGAATGAAGCTACTACCAATGGGCAGGAAGAATGTCCTCTATCTTACATTGTATGGATCTGTGGTAAGGGTTATGCACTGGATTTCTTTTTTTAATTGTGTTTTCAACTAAGTTAGGGCTATATTTCTTCATTCTTTTAAACACTATCTGCTTTTCTTTTGATAGCTTGGAATTGGGTCATACATAGCACATTACTTCTCCACAATAGTGAATTCTATTCTTGTGAGCTTTGGGCTGAGCGAAGAGATGCATAATCCTGTAAGTTGCTTTAAGAATTCAGCAAAACACATGTTCTAATGAACGAACATATTTTTTTGTCTTTTTCTTCCATGTTTAATATGCTAAGTTTCTTACATCATAAAAATTTAATATTTCAAGCACATGATTTAAACTTTTAAAATCATTTTTGTTTGTTTGGATATCCATATCTCAATCATATAGCATCTTATATATCCTCTTTCCCTTACTTTGATGCCTAGTGCTTATGATTTATTGATGTTAGTTGCTTTTTCTAATTCTTTTATATATATTAACATGTTTATTATCATTCTTCTAGATTTCTCTACAATCTTTGATGTTTGTTGATGCAGCAATAGCATTCAAAAGAATCTTATCCAAAATATTCGGGGATATTGAATAACAACTATTATGTCTAATTCTTATTGAACATCTTCCAAACAATTAGTTTTGGTTACTTGTCTTCTTCATATTGAATTGTTTGTGCATATCACGTAGTAATGAATGGTTCTATATTTTTCTATTGCTTTGGAAATTAATTATTTTAGATGTAAAGTTCAAAAAATTGGGAAAGACATAAAGAGGTCTATAGGTGGTCTAAGAAAGTAATATGCGATGCAAAGAATTTATCTTTTAATGATTTATATAATATATTAGATGTTAAGGATGGTGAAGATATATGTTTAAGTTAGTCAAGCAAAGAGATTGTAGAAGAAAGGATTTAGTTCAAGTAAAGTGCATTAAGGATGAAGATCAAAAAGTATTTTTATTACAAAAAGTTATTCAACAAAGGTGGATGAGATATTTTGATAAGATTTTCAATGAAAATTATGAGAATACGATTAACTTTAGTGATTTTAGCACCCTAATGAAAATAGAAGTTTTATTTTTATCGTCATATTAGTAAAATCGAAGTTAGAGAAACTTTAAGGAAATGAAGTGTGGAAAAGTTATTGGACCTGATGATATTCCAATAGATGTGTGGAAATACTTTGGAGATGAAGGAATTTATTGGTTTAAGAAACTTTTCAATATTATTTTAAAAATAAAAGATGTGAGATAAGTGGAGATGGAGTGTGTTGATTCCTATTTTTAAGAATAGATGTGATGCACAACAGTGTGCAAATTATATAGGAATAAAGTTAATGTGTCATACATTAAAAGTATGGTAGAGTTATTGAGCATAGATTCTAATGTGATACTAATGTTTCTCGTAATCAATTTGTATTAATGCCGAGTAGTTCTACTATGGAGGTTATACATTTATTAAGAGATTTCATGGATAAGTATAGAGAGAATAAGGAGGATCTACATATGATATTTATTGATTTAGAGAAAGCATATAATAAAGATTCAAGAGAAGTGCTCTGGAAATGTCTAGAAAAGAAAATTATTAATAATGCTTATATTCAAGTCATTAAGGATATGTATGCAGGAGTTGTTACTTGTGTTCAAACACAAGGTGGTTTGACCAAGTATTTTTCTATTTTAGTTGTTGTGTATGTTTTTTGTTAATGATGTTCTTTTTGTTGATAAGACTAGAGAGGGAGTTGAAGGAAAACTTGAATTATGGAGGTCAACCTTATAGTCTAAAGATTTTTGTTTGAGTATATCTAAATTTGAGTGCATGAAGTGTAATTTTAGTAGTAATAGTTCTATTGGGGGGATCGCGAGTTTGGACGATTAAGTTATTAATAAGAGTACACGTTTTAGATATCTCGGATCTATTGTTCAAAGTGATGATACAATGGATGTGGATATTATTAGTAGAATTTAAGTTGGATGGTTAAAGTGGAGTGATGCATCCAGCCTATTGTGTGATATTGATGATGGTTGATGGTGTACTTTTTTTTTTTTTTTTGGAAATTCAATCTTTTTTTAAATATATTGTTTTTGACTCTTGATTCAAGCGAATAAAGCTGAAAACTTTGTAGCTATAAGAACTTGTAACACCTTTTTGAGGGTTACCATGTTCTGCATGGATTGGTGAGAAAGCCCAATCAACTACTTTCTTTATGTAGTCATGCATCCTACAGCTTGGATTTCACTTCATTTAGAGAAAAATGGGTTTAGCATGTTCTATTAATGCAATTTAATTTAAGCCAATAATTCTTTCGTTATTTTGTTGAGTAATTTTTGCTGATTCTTCCATTTCACTGATTTGTACTAAATAATGGGTTAGACGGACCATATAAATACTAAACAGTACTTTCTATCTATCTGCTTGTATATCTATTTATATTCATCCATTTGTCCGTCTTTCTCTAATTACTTTGGTTTTATCCATCTATATATCTGTAGATGTATCAAGCAAAGAACTAGATTAATTGTAATGTTATAACAAGAAAAGAGAAGAAGTATACTTCTCAGTTGTTGCCTCAAACAGTCAGGAATGTGGCATGCAACTCTTGTGCTTGCCTTTAGCATAGCAATAAGGAAAAAAAAAACTTTTTATGAAGGTAATAACATATTAGTCAGCCGTTGGAGTGACCTTTGCGTCTTAGATCTCAAGGGAGATTCATTTAAGAAGGCCAGCTCTATAGAGCTCTTTAGTGGTTTTTTACTCGGATGTTAATTGTCTTGGGCTAGCAAATTTTTAAAACAGCCACTTACCCAAATTTCTATTGTCCAATTTGGCATGCGGTTTGCAATTTATATTCAATGTTATATGCTATTTGATTTTATTCCTATTTTTTAATCTTATGACTTAATCCATCACCTAAATTTTGGTGACTTCTTCTTTCATTGGAAAGAGAATAAGTTACCATCTTCTCATGTATGTTTGCCTTTTTTATTTTTCTTGCATATTGTTGCATAATATTTTATTTTTTATGGTATAATACTAAATTATTGTCATCTACTTATTGATCTTTTTGTTTTAATTTTTGTACTGTTTTATTTTCTAATCACTTTTTATGCAAGGTTTTTTGTTTATCTATAGCTAAGCTACATAATTATGAAATCTATTTATTTATAGTTAATTTTTTTATGCATCTTTAGGCTATTTTTTGTTAAAAATATTGCATTATGTTTTGAAGATGGTTTACTTAATAATGTTTCAAAAGATAATGACAAGTTTGTTTTTATGTTCTTTTGAAAATGTATGTCTTAGTTTGAAAAGCTGAGTGCCTCATCTCTACTCTTTCATCATCAACCCATCTTAATGCCTTGATTCTTGATGACATTTTTCAACTTATTAAGCGTAACAATCTGTTAATAGATCTAAAAGTCAAATAGAACTAAATCAAGCACATTTTTTGGTCAGCACTTAAATGGCAAGGATCAGTCAACAATGCTAAAAGATTAAATGGTATAACTATCAGATCATCAAAAACCACAATTTGATTGGAATTCACACTAAAATAACAAAGCCAATTCTAGCTAAGTTCACTAAAATCAATCATGCTTATGAAACCTAGTTCAAATTATGAAGAAGAAAAAAGATCAAGCTAAGTGATTGCCTAAATTGAGAAAATCCAGTCTTCACATTGGTACAAGAAAAATTTTCCCTCAAAAATTGGTAGTTGCACCTGCCTGACGCTTGAATAAGTCAAGATTCAACTAACACAACCAACTTGTAAGGGGAATCTGAAATTTATTAAACCAAATTTTTTTTAACATACTATATGTCGATCAGATTATGACTTCATGATCTAGTGTTGCTTTTACTTCTGATTCACCACCTTAACTCCTTAAAAAAGTCCCAGAAACTCCAAAACTTAACTACAAAAATAACTCCTTTTTACATCCATCTTCCTTTGGTAAGTTTCGTACAAATTGGGCTTCATGTCAATTCAGCTAAAGTAGGTCAAATATGACAACATAATTTGATCCCATTTCCTCTACCTAAATCCCTTGAAAAATTACCACAAACTCCTTATCACTTATTTATGCATCCTTAAAGCATATCAAAGTGGTTTCAAATCTAAAAAATCTACAATTTGAAAACCCTAATTATCCTAAAATCTCCTTCATGCTATCATCCAAAGTGGTTTCGCCTTGCTTGGCCGACCATACCTGTCTCCAAAGATCTCGAAGTATTTTCTTTTGCTCTTTTCTGACATCTAACACACATAAAGGACTACTCGAATAACAAGTTCAAGCCTTTGGAGAAATTTAACCCAATGATACATCTCTATAGATGACAAAAGGTCAAAGGGGAGACCTTACTGCAATTATTGTCAGATTATGGGCTATTGAGTAGCAGATTACTGGAAATTGCATCTATGTAATTTTGTTTTTCCTTGAATTATGGAGTTTAGTTTCATAATTTTTGTCTTAAATTCTGGATTAGTTCCTTGATTTTAGAGAAAGGCTATTTCCGTGCATTTTAATCCATTCTGGATATGTTTTGATTTACAGTTATTCATCCCTATATTACTTATATAATTAATGTAATCGATTAGTTTTGGACTGGAATGAAAGGTTAAAATTCCATTTTCCAATAGTTTCTCTCCCAGCTGTCTTTCCCTTCCTCTTATATTCCCAATCAATATACGTAGGGTCTACTTCCTGCTACATTAATAGTCCACTCCACCCCATCCAACCGAACCTCCATTCAACTACAATTCTTCAATCCATGCTTTCATGCTCCCGTTGTTTTCCCCTCAATGAGAAGAAATTCCTACTGCTATTTTTGTCCAATTTCTGTCGTTGTTGTCTGAAAATACTGCTGAATTGCGTCCTGTTTTGAAGGAATTCACTGGAGAGTTGAAGGTATTTGCAAGGGGACAGAAAAAAAAAAAACGGTTTAAAATTTTGATGGAGAGGGGAGATAAAAGATTTTCCTATCAAAACCTTGGCATGATTTCATAATGCTCTTCAATTTAATTTGATACTATAGTCTTCAGATTCATTGGTTTTCCCCACATATTTGTGGAACCGTAGTTTGTTTCCTTTGCCTCTTTCTCCTAAACTCTAGAAGATCAACTTGGTAAGAATACGTGAAGGATTGTTGGCAACCTTATGATATTTTATATGCTTGGGTGGTTAATTTGGGAAGTCCGTCACTCAACCTTGATTAGTGATGAATTATAGACCCTTAAACACTGCAACCCAGAGACATTTATTCATTTCCGTTTTGGATACCAATTCTATCTAAAAAGGGTTACAAATCAATTCAGCAAGCGTATTAAGGCATAGCTATTGTGCTTCTTGCAATGTAATCCAAGACTTATCATATGTAGATATGTCACGGTAATGCACTAGATTTTTCTAGATAATAAGTATATTTCATTTTATATAGGCATGTATATATCAAATGTAAATATATTTCTATATTATCAGAAGTTTTTTTTGTCAATATTTAAAACCTTGTGTTCTGTGCTATCTGTGGTTGGCAAATTTTATAATTTGCTAAATTCAAATATTTGGTGTGGAAAAACCGGGTTCCTTTGAGGTTCTATGCTATGTAAAGTTGACATTTTTTATATCTGAAAATATTTGTAAACTTCATGATTTATGATACTTGCCAAATTTTGATGGCATTGAAGGAATATAATATTTGAATTTGATAAATCTCGATTTATAAAACCATGCAGTAATTGCTTGATCTATGATGTTGCAAAAATGCTGTCAGATTTTAAAAAATTATAATATGATAATGAAGATGAAACCTGATAAGAGATGTGATTGAACGAGAATAATATATTGAACTTAATGATTTATGATACTTGCCAAATTTTGATGGCATTGAAGGAATATAATATTTGAATTTGACAAATCTCGATTTATAAAACCATGCAGTAATTGCTTGATCTATGATGTTGCAAAAATGCTGTCAGATTTTAAAGAATTATAATATGATAATGAAGATGAAATCTGATAAGAGATGTGATTGAATGAGAAGAATATATTGAACTTATGTGAATTTAAAAAATTTCCTATGGCTGAAATAATGTGGAAACGGAGAAGCTTTTATCTAATTTTTTACAGTTTGAAATTTGTTTTGTTATTTGGCAAGTTTTGTATAAAACAAGAATTGAAAATTTTCGTTTGTCTTTGTTAACTTTTGCTGATATTTTTCCCAATTATTAATATTTGATAGCCGAATGCTGGGTATGAATTGGCTTTGAATGTAGCGAAGGAAAATGTCAAATTTCTAGATTAATGAACATTGCCTATAGATTGATATTATTACTGTTCTAGTTTTCACGCC
Source organism: Dendrobium huoshanense (assembly GCA_016618105.1). Classification (NCBI taxonomy): domain Eukaryota; kingdom Viridiplantae; phylum Streptophyta; class Magnoliopsida; order Asparagales; family Orchidaceae; genus Dendrobium; species Dendrobium huoshanense. The sequence goes on from CM028349.1 coordinate 22,926,590, forward strand.
TCTGTTGAGGTACTTGCATAATTTTTCATCATCCGATATAGTAATTTTGTAGCTAATGTTTTGTTTCTACAGGTATCTGTTTTCCTTCTTGTTGGAATAGCTCTTGCAGGAGCAGCCTTAGGGTATTGGATTGTGAGGAAATTCTTCCTTTCAGATGATGGAAAAATAGATCCTGGTATAGCTCAATTTGTAAAGTGGGCTATGCGTATTATTGCTATGGTTCTTATATTACAGGTACTTTCCATCATATTTTATTTATGTTAATTGACCGCAAAATTTTGAAGTTTTTTATTTTATTATGTTTCTTCAATAGGAAAGCAATTTTTTAATTACCTACTCCATTGATATTATGTCTTGTTTAGCTAACATTGCTCAAGAGCAAAATTATTAGTGAATTGTAATAATGATGTTGGAGAAGTTAAATTACCAATAAGTTTGCGAACCACTACATTGTACTTTAAACACCTATACCAGTAGGGAAAAAGTCAATTACTAGTAAATGAGAGGAACTATATGATGATTATGGACCTTTTTCCGTTGACACATTTAGGCTTCGTTTGAGACAACTTTCTTACTATTTCTTAGAGCAGCTTTCTAGCTCAAAAATTTTAGAAAGTTACTTTAAGAAGAAGTAAGAAAGCCATCCCGAACGAAGCCTTAGATTTGATTCTATCAGGCCACAAGCAACACCACCCATTGGCTTATGTTAGGTATGAAAGCTTTTGTTTCTCCTCTTAAACATTTTTAAAACTATCACATGGAACATGTTTGTTGTAGCTCCACAAAGTGCTCATGTTAGGGTTTAATTTGGTTGGAAAAGATCTCAAGAAGATTTTTGTAAATTGTATGTATTTTGGGAAAATAAATTCATACATCATCTAATAGGGACAATGATTCAATGGAATCAAAGTTGGCTAGATGCGCTAGTGGGTCAATTAATTGTTAATAAAAAAACTTAAGTTTTTTAGTGAGAAACTTAACCACTTGATATTATTGATCTTAATACAAGTGTCAGGATCAAGTTGGCTGCACATGGTAAGTTTCAAAAACGAAAAAGCATGGCATCGCACAAATTTGCCTGATACGTGTCGATCAAAAACCTAAATTGCTGAAATGGTCTCCGTTTGCAAAACGGACAGCGTCGACGCTTCCGAAGTAACAAAAATAGCTAAGATCGACACCTATAGTGATTGGGATTGTCGATTAACAAAATCAAAATTTAGCGCGGGTGGATCTAGGTGGCATCGACGTGCGTGAACGCGGACAACGACATGGCGATTGAATCGATGCATGATTATAAAAAGTTATTATAAATTTTATATTTTAAACTAATTACAAATAATAATTAAAAAGAGAATTAAAAAAAGGAAAATACCTAAATCTAAATAATCCCTAAAATACCCATCTCATACACCATAGCTGTCAATGGCGCAAAATAGCGCGCGCCATGGCGCACGGCGCGACGCGGCTCACCTACGGCGCCATGTTCATGGCGAGGCGCATGTGTTTAAAATAGCACGCGCTACTTGCGCCACATGTGAGCCATGGTGCATTGCGCACGGCACGGCGCAAAATAGCGCGCCAAATTATTTTTAAATTTCAGTATAATTATGAATATTTTTTATATTTAAAAATATATCTATATTTTAAGATAAATGACTATTCATTGCTCGGTACCGCTAGATACATGCTCGGTACCACTATGTATATGCTGGATACTGCTATGTACTTGCTCGGTATCGCTAGGTACACGCTCGGTACCGCTAGGTACATGCATGATACCGCTTGGTACCACTATGTAAATGCTCGGTACCACTTGGTAAATGCATGATACTGCTTGGTACCGCTATGTAAATGCTCGGTACCGCTCGGTACACGCTCGGTACCGCTAGGTATATGCTCGGTACTGCTCGGTACCCCTCGGTACATGCTCGATACTGCTCGGTACAGCTCGATACCGCTAGGTACACGCTCTGTACCGCTGCCCCTTGACCCCGCGACCTGACCGGGCAGGTCGAACCCCGCCAGGGGGCGGTGCCCCCTTGGACCCCCGGCAGCCCACATATTATGTTTTTTGGACAGTATTATGTTTCTTTTATCTAAATTTGTTTGCTTTTGACGATGATTTCCAAGAAGAGTAGATTAAATTTTTATTTGATCTTTCAAAAAAGATTGTAATATTTGAATTATGAGATATTTGGATGTTACTTAGTCGAACTTATATATGTTATGATTGTCTTTCATTTTTAAAAGTATTTCATATTCATGCTTATTATTTTAAAAATTTTATATAGTTTGCGTCATGTTCAAAATGGCGTGCGCCACGCCGTGCGCCACGCCGTGCGCTATGTGCCATGGCTCCAAAGGGACCTTTGCACCAAGGTGCGCCATTCGCCATTAACAGGTATGTCATACACACCCTCACAACCAAACTCATGCACAAGACTCAAACTCACGAACTCTCTCTCCTCTCTCTGCTCTTTCCTACTCTCACGTGAAGCTCCTGCCGGCCTCTTCCTGCCACTCCAACTACCACCCTAGGTAACTTCTACTTCTCTCTCTTCTTCTTCTTCTTTTCCCTTCCTCTTCTTCTTCTTCTTCCCCTATTTTCTTCTCCTCCCTTATTTTATCTTCTTCTTCCCCTCTTCTTCTTCTTCTCCTTCATCTTCTTCTTCCTACTCCATCTTCCAAAACCTAACCCTAACCCTAATTTTTCAATTTCTCTCTCTACATCCCTCAAATCCCACGTCCTCCTTCACAAAAGATACTCCTTTACACCTCCTACACCCCTCCACCAAAAAGCCCTATCATCCCTCCTATTAGCACTATGATTTCTCTCTTCAAATCACTCTATTTCTATCTCAAACAGTTGTCACCCTCATTCCTTATTTTTCCTTCACCTAGAGAGAAAAAAATTCCTCTCTAAAATTTGAGGGAGAAATTTTCTCTTTCTAACCTACACCCCTCATCATAAATGCATTCCTATACTTCTCCTGGCAACTCCCCTCTTTCTCTCTCTAGCCCCCATTTAAGAAAAAATAATATGCTTGTAATTAAATATAATAAATGATTATATATATATATATATATATATATATATATATATATATATATATATATATATATATATATATATATATATATATATATATATATATATATATATATTTGTGGATTGCAGGTCTCATGCGCCGCCTCGGTTGCCGCACAACTAAGATATAACCCCGACATAGCTATTTTATAATTTATATGCATGATATAAGTATCTGTGACCGCTTTTATTAGCGAGCGGAAAAATATAGATATTCGTGACCGCTTTTATTAGTGAGCGAGTAAATTTGTATGCATGAATATAAGTACCCATGATCATTTTTATTAGCGAGCAGAGAAATTTGTATGTATGAATATAAGTACTTGTGATCGTTTTTATTAGCAGGCAAGAAAATTTTTATGTATGAAAAACTAAGTACTTGTGACTACTTTTCTTAGTAGGTGGAGAAATATGCTATATATAAAACTAAAAATTAATTATCCGTGATAGTTTTTCTTGGCAGGTGGAGAAATGTCGTGCTTTATAAGCAAGTATTTGAAGATTCGTTATTGCTTTTATTGGCAGACGCAGAATAAAAATTTCGACCCCGATCCGCGATGTCACCTGACATCTATCATTACTGCTTTTATTAGTAGGCGAGATCGCTTAGCAAACCCGATGCAGCCCCTTACGCGGGAACGACATTGGGATGCCACCGAAATTTACAACAAAATGCATGACTTAGATAAAATTTAGAGAAATTAAAATCTAACTCAACTCCTAAGTTTACGAAATAAAAAATGCACGTCATCTTAAGTTTTGAATATTGAAAAGCAAAAATGAATTGAAAATCAAAACTTAACAAAATAGAACTTATAGGAAAACTCAAACTTGAATTTCTCTCTCTTAGCTCCTAGCCAGTGCATACTCAAACCTCTTAGCAACACACACTCTGTGAACTGAAATGTGCAAAGAAATGAACTATGGCTGGCTTCCTTACTTATAAGTTAGAAAATTGATACTCTTATCGGACCCGCTAAACCAAACTCCAAGCACAAATGACAAGGGAAGAGTCACAGTCGTACAGTTGCCCTTAGGTAGCGTACACTCCAGTTGTTGAAGTCATGAAACTCGTATTTGCCCCATGAATGTGTTGTACATCCCATGAACATTTGTCTTTGAAAAGAGACAAAATAGTACATTGTTATATGTTACGGGTTGTACGATCATTCTTTAAATTGTGCGTGATGCCCCAAATCATCGAGAGGGTGTCGCCTACGAGATCCTATCATATAATGCGCATGTACCAAAGATATACATATGCATTAAGTGACATGTATGTATACCGCCAATCATACGGGTGCACTAAGTATATATGCATACATACAGTTAATCATGCAAGCCACTTTGTATATATGCCAATGATTATGCCACTATGCAAGTGTATCGAGATTCATGCGGGTGCATCCCACAAACGCTTCAAGTAAAATATGCGAGTGCATTATACAATTGCAAGTGTATTATGCACATATGCTAAGCAACATACGAATGCATATGCAAATATCTAAAATGCATACACAATATACAAATATGTCATGCATACATATCAAACCACATGCAGGCATACCATACGCACATACTAAATGGTACTCAAGTGCATCATATATATACATACTAAAGTATTTGTATGTTAAGTAAATGCATCAAATATTATGCAAGCACATAATGTAACATACCAATTATACAAATGCACTATTTAGTGTAGGTGCATTATGGCATTATGCAAATGCATCATATAAATGATTATGCATATCCTATAAATACATCAATCATCATGTAAATGTATTATGCTTGTGTCATAAATGTATTATGTACCATTTATATAGATGTGTCATGTCAATCCTCAAGGTGCATTATGTCAATCATGCAAATGCTTTATGCTAATAATGCAACAATTATATAATTGCATCATGCCGATCCATTATCTTTTTTCTCTTCGACTCTACTGTACTCTAGCTTGAATGAAAATCGAGGTGAGCTTAAAAGGAAGAACGAAAAATAAAGGCCCAAGGGAAATAAAGGGTTATTGCTACTGTATTTTCAAAAAATCTGCACTTCATCTTTCACCTAAAGTATATAGTTCCTTCTATCAAATCTCCTCTCCTAGCGGGGGTAGCTTATAACTCTAGAACATTCATATGGATTGGATGATCAGAGTGAACTAACAAATTTATAGCTCAACACTTCACAATTTTATCCACATTTATTGAACTGTGTGGTTATTTCATGCTTATGCTCGTGGAATAGGACCAGTTTTTTTTTTTTTTTTTTTTTTTTTTTTTTTTTTTTGTGATAGCTATTTTTGGAGTTGTTTTAACATATTTATTGTAGATTTGAGAGTTGTCTTCAAAATTTTTTGCTGCTATCTTCACAGAGCTCTCTTGATGCACTTATATCGGTGGTTGCATTGTGTGCATGTTGGTCTCTCAGCTCGCTCATCACATCGATTGAATTCTCCACTCCAGCAACACCGTGAGTTTCATACTTGAACCATCTCACTCTTGGTTTTGCTTATCGTCTTTCTGTAACTGTAAGTCTTGTTTTTTTTTTTTTTTTTTTTTTTTTGTGCAGGCAAAATAGTCATATAAAAAAATCTCCTTTGTGGCAACAAAGGACCTGGCAACCTTCTTCTGGAAGCAATAGGAATGTTGAATTTTTGAATCGTTCAGCTGGTAAGGGTTCTGGGCAGCCTTTGTGGGGAAGTCAAAGTTATCATCACGTCCTTTCTGGTTCTCCATCGAAAGGTTCGAGTATGCTATGCATTTATTTTATTTTCTGTAGATAATGTAGAGTTCTTCGTATGGAATCCTTTCTTATGATACAGCATTGCAAATCTTATTGTGTAGATCATTAAATTGTTTGATGTAGTTCCTTACTGTTCCATTGCTTTAATTTTGTTTTTTATACAGTGTAAGTTCGTAGAAATTCAACGTTGTGCTGTTTTTCAGTAAAATTTAGGTTTTGTTTGGGACGGCTTTCTTATTACTTTTTAAAACAATTTTTTAGTTCAAAATATTTTTGTATTAAAAAATGACTTTAGAAAGCAGTTTAAAAGCTGCCCCAAACAAAGCCTTTGTAGCATGGAGAAACTTTTCCGATAGTGGAGACTTGAGAATACTTCTAATTTGATGATTTGCTAAGCATATGGTGAACTAACTACTGTCATGAAGCCCTCTTTTAGCAGACCAATTGCATCAAATTATCATTTGTTTGCAGCATTAATACCATATAAGCTTTTGCATCTTAACTTTGATTGAAGATACGCATTGTGATAGAGCACATGCTTTTATCTAGCCTAAAGATTTGGGTTTGAAGCCTTAGAATATTAGGAAATAGGCTTTTTTTTTTTCCAAACAACAAGAGTGAAGAAGAACAAAAAGTATAAAAGAAGCTTAGCATGCAAAAAATATTAGAATTTTATACATCTTTTCTCATCATTGTAGATCTTATCATGATTTGATTGTAAAGAACACAACCTTAATTTCTGAATGCATATATAAGTTGGCTGCTAAAAAAATTAAAAATAAGTCGTCTGCTCTTTTTTTTTTTTTTACAAAGAAAATTTAGGGTAGTTAAAATATTAAATATAAGATATTTTTTAGAGGGAAAATTATTCCGTTCGGAGTTCGAACGGTAAAGAACCAACTAGATGTGAGTGTACACAGTATGCACACTAGGTATAATTTTGTATATAGTTTGGGTTTTTTTTATACACAGTGTGTACAAACGCTGTGTACACTCACATCCGAACGATTCTTTACCGTATGGACTCCGCATGGAATAATTTCTCCTTTTAGAGGTAGAGTTCTTGAAACCCTTGGGGGTCGCCCCCTGTCTTCTTTCAAACTCTTGGGGCAATGTTATCAAGAAGGTTGACCCACTATTATGTCTATGTAACGCATTTTTTCATTGAGGAAAAATTAAACTCCATTACTCATCTATGAAAGCATCCAAAATTTTCACTTTGTTCTGTCTCTCATATATCTGAATTCTCTACTGTTGCCTTCATTTTTCCAGGACAGATGAGCTCAACCCCAAACAAGAACCCAGCCACAAACACAATAAACAGACGCCTCAGTGAAGATTTCTACTCTTCGTTCCACAAAACGCCGACGAGAAAATTCTCGAAAATGGAATGGGAAGATCTCACTCGAGAATCGACCAGAGAAGCTCTCTCCGATTGGGCCTCAACCCCCGAAGTTTCCAAATGGATCGCCGACAATGCTCACCGGTTGAAGCTCAGCCATGACAGCAGTTCTGAGGACACCATGGGAAGCTCTTCGGGATCATCTGAAGAAACTGCCGTGGAGGATGGTAACTGTCTAAGCCTTTTTAAATGGTCTTTCGCTCTATCATCTTGATCATGTAAATTTGCTTTTTTTACTTTTAGATGCCTTTGGAGCAACTGTGTAGCTACTGATGATCATTTTTTGTAGTAGTGGAGGCACTAGTAGAAAATGTACCTGGAAAGGGTTTTCTACAGCAGTTTTTGGATTAATCTGCTTGTCGATAATTCGCAATTCTTCTTACAAGTGTTTATTAGCTTCTTGAACAGTTCTTGGTTCGATAATTCGTTTCAGGTCCATATGAGAAAAATAAATTTTATAAAACAAATGTGGTTCGTTTTGAGGCGAATAAGATCTTGTTAAGGACAGCTTGATGTAATGACCTAAAGATTGTTATTTGTTAGAGACTGGAGGGAATGATATGGAGAGATAAACATACAACTTAATGAAGAAAATGAAAGAAATCCACAAATGTTTTGATCGCAAAAGTTTTCTTATTGCTTTCTGAAGTTATTTTCTTGTATGAAAATTTCTAGTTCAAAATTTTTTTGTACTAAAAATTTGCTTTAGAAAGCTGTCCCAAATGAAGTTTAAGTATTTGTTTGAGATAATTATTTTATTGCTTTATATAACAAATTTTAGTATAAAAATTTTTTTGAGCTAGAAAGTTGTGGTAGAAATTTATTTTAGAATGTAATAAAAAAGTTTTCCAAAATATAGCTTAAGTTTCAACCTAAGAAAAAAGGTGGAAAATTATACTGTCATTAGTTGCAAATGATGCCCTTCCCAATAATTGGGGATTGCATTGTTATTATATCGTAAACATGAATTATGGAGATTGATTCCATTGTGGAATTTGAATGAACTATGAGACATTGAAGTTATTTTCCAGAGAACATTTATGTTTTGTTTAATTTTTCTCCTTTGAAGGGGGCCAAAGGCTAAAAATGTTAATATAAGTTTTAATGTTCATGTCAAGAGTCGAAGTTGGTGTCAATGATATGCGTTGACATTATTGATAATGATCGATGACATAGTTGGTGATGATATGCGTTGACGTTGGTGAAGGCATTAGTCTTGGTATCGATCACATGCATTGATCTTATAGGTGATGACATGTATTGATATTGTTCGTGAAAACGGACAATAAAGTCGGCAAACATTGGAAATTGTGTTGATGGCTTGATGGATGACAAAGTGGACAGATGTACTCGGAGGACATTGTTCAGGATATCATATTTGGGCAATGATGGCCAAGAGATTATAATCAAGTGATGATTGTTGTATGATGGTCGTCACGTAAAGAAAAATAGGAGATGATGATTGGGAGATGATGGTAGAACACTGATAGTCGAACAAAAGTAATTGGGCGAAAATTGAGAAGTGTCATCGAATGGGCGACAACAATTATAGGTCGTGATAGTTAGCGTCGAATTTCAAGAGGAATTTTGAAGTTTTTCAAATCTCCAAGCTTTTTCTAACTTCTAATCATGGTCCAAGCCCTACTTCATGTGAAAATAAGAATTTATTTATAGTTTCTTAGAGTAATATTTTGGTAATGGTATTAAAATCTTCAAAACACTCAACCAGGCAACTCATATTTATCTTCTTGATCATAGATAATATTTTTTAATAATTAACTGCTTTCATGAACTTAAAATTAAATGATATGAGTTTCTTCAATTCCTCTTATTTGGATGCTTGTTTTGATTATAAAATCACAAGATTTGAAAATTGTTTAGTGCTTCAATTAATGTCATAATTTTTAACTATACTTTTAAGTGCTTGATTCGAGCTCATTTGAACTCATATTGAAATATTTCTCGTGTTGTTGGGCTTATCTCATCAAAATGTTTAATTTGACTAGACATTTGTTGAAATCAGAGTAATGATGATCATGAATTGAATTTCATAAGTTTTCAGCTCAAATAATGCATCAAGATTGATGTTTAACTAAATGAATTTTCTTAAATGAAATAAAATAAATAAAATGTACTCATAAATAGAAAAAAAATAGAAATTTTCAAGAAATTGATTTATGAGATGAACTCATATTACTTAAAAAAATATGCAATTGATATTTCTAGATTTATTTTACAGTGATTTTTTCTCATTATTTTTTATAATAAAAAAAATTAAAGACTTTTTTAAAATTTCCTATTAGGATTATCATGCAAATCACTCAATTTTTCTTACCCAAGGGTAACAGGAAAGGGTTTTTATTTGGTTTGGTTGACCGGAAGAAGAAGGCTCAAGAATAGAAACGCGCGGGAATAGCTAGGAACGGGATCGCCTCAGGCAGGGTTTTAACTCAACGTTAACGGAGTGGTATTTTAAAGTATAGAAATGAAATTTGAGTGGTATATTAGTAAATATAACACTTTGAGTGTTAAATATGTATTTTGAAATGTTTTAAGTGTTATGTATATAAAAATCCCTTCTAAAAATTTACATTGTTACAATCATATTCCTCAAGATGCTCTTGTATATACTTTTATTACTAGTTATAGATGACTCCTTCCACAAGCTCTCTATAAGGACCTCAAAATCATGATTCAAAACATTATTATTCGTGATTATTTTGACATCTATTGGAATGATAATTCTCATCCCAACTTTAAAACATTCCTTCAGGATTTTTACCATGAATAGGATATTGTTCCTTGGCATTCCCTGATCTTGCATAAAAACAATTCTTTGAGATATATTGTTTTTACTTGGTTGGCTGTGGTTGGAGGTTTAAAAATTACAAATATTTTCATGAGGAGGAATATTCATCTAAATACTTTTTGTTTGTTTTTCTTGGAGTCTAATGAATCCTCTGCTCACATCTTCTTTAAATGTTGACACTCTAATGTCATCATTAACCACTTCATTCCTTGGGATTCAACCTTTATCTTCAGACCTTCCCTGCTCCAAAGGACTTTTGTGTGATTTTTTGTGGGCCTTCTTCTATTGGGGTGGCTTGGATGGTGTTTTTGAATTATGTGCTTTTTGTACTTAATGCTTCTATCTGCAATGTGTTTTTATGACTGTTGGGAATTTTTTGGTGGACTGTGATGAATCCTTTACATGTGTTTTGGTTTCCCCTTGGAAGATCCTAGTTGGCAACCAGAGGACTTTTAGCAGCTTCTTTCAGATGTAAATATGTTTCACCTTAGCAGGAGTCGTTTATTTCTATTCCTAGTTTTTGTATGAAGGTTTATTTGGTGGCAAGCAAAATCAAAAAGTAACACGAATTTTAAAATTTCTTCTCAGCCTCCCTTTTCATTCTCTAGGATCCCTAGTTTTATGGGGGTCAAAATATGTTTGAGCTATTGAATGCTAACCAGCTGCTTTATCATATCCTACAAGATTCCCATGTCTCTACTTTTATTTCTGATTATAGATGGCTCCTACCTCAAGTTCTTCATGAGAATCTCAAAATCATGATTCACAACATTGCTATTGGTGATGATTTGGCATCTCTTGGAATGATAATACCAAACTTAACTTTAAAACCTTCCTTCAAGATTTTTAACATGACCAACCATATGTTCCTTTGCATCCTCTTATATGGCATAAAAAATTTCTTTGAGATAAGCTATTTTTACTTAATTGCATGGGGTTGGAGGTTTAAAAATTGCATATATTTTAATTAGAAGAAATATACATCTAAATCCTCTTTGCCAATTTTGTTTGGAGTTTGATGAATCCACTGCCCACCTCTTCTTTGAATGCCATAACTCTTTTGGTACCATTAGTTATTTCATACCTTGGACTTCAACCTTCCTCTTTAGACCTCTACTTCACCAGCTATCTTCTATTTTTGAAATGGAGCACATTGGGTATCTTGCTAATAACTTCTATTATCTTACTACTTTCTTTCTCTACTACCTTCAGAGAGAAAGAAATGCTAGAAGATTTGAGAATGAAATTGACAGTGCTACATCTACTTGCATTAAAATTGAGAAGGCAATTCATCTTGAGACTACTTCTTGGATAAATTTTGTGGAAATTCACCAGCTCATTCCCTAACATGGCCCCTTTCTGCTGGTATACACCTTATGTCGGGTGCCTTAGATGGAGATTGTGGTTTATTTTATTTGATTGATTCATGCTTTTGCCTTCTAGGTTTTTTTCGTCCACTGGGAATTTTTTGGTGGAATTTGATGAATCTTTTTTCTAATTTTTTGGTTATTCTTGCGGACCTACATCTTCTATTGAGGGTGTCTTGGATGGAGGATGTGGTTTTTGTGCTCTGGCTGTCTCGTGCTTCTGTCAGCTTGCTATTTTTGCTGGGGGCTTTTTGGTGGACTATGATAAATCCATTTCATGCATTTTGGTTTCCCCTTTGAAGGTACATGTTGGCTACTGGGGGGTTTTGGATGCTTCTCACTGGTGTATTGGAATCTTTTCTGGGTTATTTATCCTTAGATATTATGAGTCCACTATTTTTGAGATTTTTTCCCTGTTTTTATACGTAGCATTATTATGTTTTTTGCCACAGCTCTTCATGTTTTCTCGTATTGGTTATTGAGTTATGATTTTAGCCTTTAGCTTTGTTGTAATTATTTTTATATAGTGAAATAAAATTGGGCTCTGCCAATACTTTTCCCAAAAAAAAAAAATGCAAATCACTCATGGAATTAGGGAAAAACTACATTATTTACAAAGATAGCACTCTCACAAATAAAATTGATCATAATTTTCTAGCTCAAATTTTTTAAAATATATTTAAAAGGTTAACATATAAAATATTTATATTATATTTAAATAATAAGAAATTTCATGATTTTAATTATATAAATTTAAATATAATAAACATAATTGCTACAAAAATGTGGAATAACATGTTATATATGTATAATAAAATAAATATAATAAAAAATTAACTATATCAATCTTTAAAATTTAGTATGATAAAAATTAAATCATTTAAGAATTATTATGATAAAAAATATCTCATAACATTCTTAACAGTTTGATTTGTTGAAAAAGAAATATAGAGTAAAAAGAATGCGACGTAAATATAATGTAATGTATTTGAAATGTTTTGGAGTTATTTGGATGAGTAGAAAATAAATGCAGGCTTTCCAATTTGTGTTGAATTAAAATAAATATAGTGGAAAAACTAATGATAGTGTTGGTCAGTGGCGGCGACAACAAGTGACAGGTGCCAATGGCGATCAAGATGGCTATAGGCAGTTGCAGCACACGAGAATGACGACATTGATAAAGAATCTACAATATCTATGACTTTCAAATGCACTAAAATTAAACTAGAGGATAAATTTCAAATAATTTAAAATTTTATTCTAACTTTTTTTTTTGTTCTAATTAAATATTAATATTTTTAAAACTCTTATATTTAAAATATTTTATACTCATTTACTACAAATCTAACACCCCTTAATCTTTTTTTTTATTTAATTTAAAATAATTATAAAAAGAAAATAAGAGGTAGTGTCCCATACACTTCTATTTTCTGGGCAAGTAGTTGAGAGAGAAAGCTCAATTAAAAGAGAGCAATAATTACAATAATAATAAAAAAAAATAGAGACTGAAAAAGACAGATTAGGTGTGGCGGTTTGTTTGCAATTTTTTTTTTATAGATTCTTTCATTTTGAAACTTTAGCTGTTTTATTTGTGGAAAATCAAATAAAAGGCATTTTATCAATGAATTTGATATTTATCCTTTAGTTATTATTATTTTTAATTTTAAAGTAATTAAATTTAGGTGATTTGCAAAAATACAAGGGCTTATCTTATATGTTGGCCACCGACCACGACATGTCCCTACTCGCCATTAGCCACCATCATCATCCGTTGTTTTCCTATCATCTCCATCATAAGCCGCCACTACTTCACGGTAGTCACTTCTTCACTACCACCATAGAGCTTATAGTGAGTTAATTTTATTTCAAATTAATCACAATATTAATCTTCTATATATGTTGTGTTCTCAACTAAATAACTCAATATTAATTTTAATATATTATATTTACTTTGCATTACATTTCTTTTATTTTCTATTTCTTTTTTAGATAAATACCCTCTAGATTTAAAACAAAATTACAACTCAATATTTATAATCAATAACATAAATAGCATTGTAAAGAGTAAAAAAAAAACCTAAATTAAGAGGACTTAACAAAAAATATGGCTAACAATGAAAATTATTTAGATAAAAATTGTAATTATTATAAATTTGCATATGTTATTATTATTACTATTATTATAAACAGGCATTCTTATCACATCTAAATCACTGCCTTCCTCACTTCCTATGCTCTCTTCCTCATCATCTTTGCCTTCATCTTCACCTTCATTTTTCCTCAATTATTTTCTCATCAAATCCATCAATCTCATAATCACCAAGTCTATATCTTTAATAAATTAGGATTATGACATTTCTTAATGAGTAGTCTCTAAATTATATTTATTATAAACCATATCTCTTGCATTAGTTTTAGGCTTTATTTGGGACAGTTTTCTTACTGCTTTTTTAAAGCATTTTTATAGTATAAAAATTTTTTAAACTTGAATTTTTTTACTAATAAGTTGTTTTATAAAACAGTAACAAAATTGTTCCAAACAAACCCTTAATCTCACTATCAATCAGTCTTCTTTATTTATTTTTTATTCTTTCAATACAATTGTCATAGTAGACATTCATTGCTCTTTGTGCCAAAATGAAAGTATAAAACTTCACATATATTTTACCCCAATGTACCTCAATAATTTTGCCCTACATAGGCTCTCTTGTGCCTAGATTAGGTATGAGATTAAGGCTTCATTTTGGGACAATTTTCTTATTGCTTTGATTTTCAAACTACAGCCATAATTTTTATTTGATCATTATTTTTTCATTGCTTTCAAAAAAGAAAATCTATGCTAAAAAATTGCTTTATGCGATTAAAAAGTACTTTTTCTACAACAGCTTTCAAATCATATTGAAAAAAACTTTTTGTATATCCATCATGATATTATAATTCTAGAATCTATTGAAGAATATCATAATAATCAACTTCATCTGCTACATATGTGTTTTCTTCAATATATACACCATTATTATTTGTTTTTCTACCTTAAAGTTCATAAAATTGAATAAATTTTGTAACTATATATCTTCAATCATTTGATGGAAATTATAAACCTCATTATAATACATAACATGCAAGAAATATAATAAAAAGTGTGCATTGAAATCTTAATAATAAACCTCAATACAAATTTTGCTTTGATCTTACTATTAATTATCAATCGATTGACTTTAATAAGTGTGCAAATGTATTGTCTGTACAATTTTAATTTTATTTAGAAACTTATAATCATATGTATTAGAATTTAGATTTACGTTTTGTTTGAGATAGCTTTCTTACAGCTTCTTAAAGCAGCTTTAAATATCAAAATTTTAATTTTTTTTACTAAAAAGCTGCTTTAAAAAGCAACAGTAAGAAAGTCTTCCCAAATGAAGCCTTAATAACTCTAAAATAAGAGAAAATATTATTATTTCATGTTTCGAGATTTTTTTAAAGTAATAATTATGCTCTTTTAGCATATTTCTAACTTCCCCCAAACAAAGTTAGCTTATAAGAACATTTCGATAAATATGTAATGAAACACACAAATAATTATTGATGAGATGGACCGATGGTGAACAATGACTCCCTCTTTTTTAGTGTAGATTGATGGCTAGTCACCATCTAGAGATAAGGAGATTTTGCAACTTGTTTGATTTAGCTATAAAACTAGCTAGCTAGCTTATCTTAGCTATAAGAATTGGTTGTGGTTTTCTATTAAATTCTTCTTAGTTTGCTAGAATAATTTCAATAGAGAAAAAAGAATATTATTATATATAAATTTTAAATACAATTTTTATTTATAAACAATTAGTTTTTAGTTTAATAAATTAATAATTCAAATAAAAAGTTTTCTCACAAAATGCTCTATTTCTTCTCATACAAATTATTAGATGAAGATTGTGCACCACATCATGTGCAAAATATTTTTTTTGGGTAAACCCGGGGCAAAAAAAGCCCATGTATTAAGAAAATGAGTTCAAATTACAAGTAACAGAAAGTAAAGAGAAGCAAAGAGCTAAATCTAAACAAAGTTACAAAGACTAAAGCAGAAATAGGAAAAACGAAATGGCACCAACATAAGACTCATAAATTAGGCACTGTCTTAATCATCAAAAAATCAGAAGCGAGTATACTATGAAGCAGACGGTGGCACCGGTTGCCCACAAAATCTGAGTAAGCAGCAGAAATAACTCAGCAAAACTGGCCATCACAATGCATTCGGCCTGTCCAGAAAAAGCCACAAAAACGAGCCAGGTTGCCATTGAGACCCTCCATGGCCCGGAAAGACAGACCTTGCTCATCATCGTCCGTTGTGCACATATTCGTCTCACAAATTCTGCCATAATCTTTGAAGTATACCCGAGTATTGCTTGTAAAAATAACCAAAGAAAATCTGGAATGTGAATGCAAAAAACAGAAATCCACATTCCCAAAATAATAAACAACCTGTCCCAGGTCAGAAGAGAAATTCGTTTCAAAAAATGCCTGACTAAACCAAAAGTAGCAGTCCTCATATTTTTGCTTCCAACGATCAAACCCAAAATAGAAGGCAACCAGATATGTTTGGAAACAGTCCAAACTAAATAATCTTGAACCTTTGTAGCAGTAATTCCCTGTTTTTCCATTTAAGAGTTTTCAATCTCAAAGCCATTGTGATATTGCAAATCAATTTAGTCACATTAATACTGGTATCGCCAAAACGCATGTTATTGCGCTCTCTCCATATATGATAGATAATACAACTAATAGCAAGATAGCAAAAATCTTTTTCTGCTTTGTTGTAAGTAACTAAACTTTGAATAAATTCAAGAGTTTGAGGTAAGTTTGGCCTGAGAAAGAAGCATTTGAAATCTGGTAGAATTGTGGTCAGAATATAGAAGGCAAAGTCACAAGCAAAGAATAAATGAGTATGGTTTTCCAAATTTTGAAGACAAAAAGAGCAGTTCAAAGGCACCCGAATGCCTCTAGAATGCAGGTTGTCAGCAGTTTTAAGTTTACCCAATCTAGCCATCCAAGCAAAGCATGCAAATTTCAACGCATGATGCTTATGCCATATAGCTCTATGCCAGTCAACAGTCGGCAAGTTAGCATAATAAAAATCCATAAAATTTTTGAATAACCACTGCTTGGAACCATTCCACAAAACCTCATTATTTCTTTTGATTTCCACAGCCATAATTTGATCAGTAATGCTAGAAGGAATGCCATTAGGTAGATGCCACATACCATTAAAATAGAAGTCTTTCACCTTAGTAATATCAATCCCCCGATAAGCCTCCCCAATAACTTGCCCAGAAAGCCAAGGATCCCATAAGAATGCCAATTCACTGGAATCAGAAACAGTAAAAATTAACTCATCCTTAATTCTAAGGGCAGCTTGAGCAATTTTTTCCCAGAATTTGGGTGCATTTGATGAAGAGGGCTTCCAAGGGGAGATGAATTTGGCTTTGAACCAGTGAGTGAGCATGTTTTGATTATTGTAAAACCTTCCAATGATAGAGCAACAAACCTCGAAATACAGAGCCTCAATAGAAGGTATGCCAAGACCACCCTTAGATTTAGGAAGAGTAATAGATTTCCAAGAAATGAAATGAAGTTTCTTCTCCATCAAGTTGTTATGGAATAAAAACTTTGCACAAAGTTTATTAATAGTAGCACAACAACTCTTTGGTATGATGGAACCCCTTATCCAATAAGCAAGGGTATTGGAGATAGTGAATTTTAGAAATTGTACCCTACCTGCAAAAGAAAGAAACTTATTCTTCCAACCTGCAAGTAGAGCAGAAATTCTGCTCAATAGAGGTTGGAAGTGAGAAATTTTAAGTCTTTTAGTGGATATGGGGATGCCCAAGTAGGTAAGGTGGAGGTTGACATTAGGAATACCAAGCTCTTCACAAATCAATTGATATCATGTGCAAAATATCATTACATAAATTTGTGTACTCTCTTTCATTAGAGGTTATTTGGTTTGCTAAAAAAAAAATAGAGTAAAAAGAATGTAGTGTATTTAAAATATTTGAAGTTATTTGGATAAGTATAGAATAAATGTGTATGATAACTTTATTTTATTTAGCTTGAAGAAAAATAAATGTAATGTAAAATAAAATTAATTGGCGCCAGAAGATCGTGGTTGGTGATGAGGCATTGGTGTCCTATGATGAACGGCGCCGGCAGTTGTGTTAGACGGCTATAGGCATGTATTGACAGTGCAGGTGGAACCAATTGCGCTAGTAGCCAACTATGATGGTGACATATATGGTAGTCGATTAGCAGACCGTGATAGGCAATTAGCGGGCAATAAGCAGAGACAGACAATGACAACTCATTTAACTTGCGGTGAAAAAGAAAATTAGATGTAATAAGGCGAGTTTACAATACATGAAAAAATGGATGAAGGGGTATTAAAAAGTTCATCAAATTTTACATAGCATTTTTTTTATCAAGCCACATATTAAAATTTTAAAATCACTTTCACTTGAATTTTGTTTAGAAAATCAAAAAGCTTTTAAAAAAATATACTCAACAGATATTTCATGTAGGAGGATTTATATATATACCACTTTATATCATACTATTTACATATCTAATACCGAAAACTTTAATATTTCATGTATATCATCCATAAACAGCTTTAATATCAAATATATCACTTATTTATTTTATTATTATCACTCATATCACATTATAAACTTTAATATTTTATTTATTGTATTTATATTTAATTTATGAGCGGTAAGCATAAAATATTAAAATTTTAAATATTACATATGAAAATATATAAGTTGATAGGTATATAAATATCCCGAAAAAAATTTTGTTTTTTGTTTTTGTTTTTTGTTTACCGTTGTAATATTAAAGTACAGAGCTGTGTACAGTAATTGCACGATGAGTAGAAAGCAATGTGCTTGGTTTATGGCGTCTTATAATTTCTACTAACTTTTTCAAAATTAAATAAGGCAAATTTTGTTCCTCCCGTTGAATATTCTTGTCCGCCCTTATAAAATCCTCACTGCCCGCTGCCTTCAGAGCAGGAGAGATTGCTCTGGAAGGAAGACGTTTTCTCGTTAGTTTTTCTTGCACGGAATACACAATAGAGGTCTTATCTCTGTGAAATGGGGTTTGAGGAATTGGGGAACGGGAAGGAGCGACGATGGGGGATTCGGAGCTTGTTGAGGAGGAAGCAGGTGGATTCCGATCGGGTGAAGACGCAGGAAGGAGGTCACCAGCTCGCTAAAGAACTCTCTGTTCTCCAGCTCGTTGCAATAGGTATTGGAAATTTCGAATCTTTTTCTGTGATCTTGCTGCTTGCTTGATGCGTTGTGAATTAAATGTAAATTCTTCTGCAGCAACTTTTTTTTTTTTTTTTTTGCTGTTGACGATTGTTCAGGAATTTGAATTACAGGATTTTGTTTTGTTTTTACATGTAATGTGTGGTTTTTTGTTGAGATTAGATCTATGGTATTTTGTCCATTTGATCTAGGCTTTAAAACTCAAGATTCTATTCATGTATAATTCTTCATATCTATGGCCATATATTGCTCTAAGAAAGGTAAAAAATTAATCATTGCTAAACATCGCTCATTCTTCTCTTTCATTCAACTTGGTGTAAAGGTGGAGGTCTGAGAGGTGGGTAGTAGAGTGATTAGAGGTCGGTAGTTATGTTTTTTATCATATAGAGTGATTTCTTTGTTGGGTGTTCAGCAAAAGCCACTAAAGAGACAAAGATGACAAAGATCCGAAGCCTTATTAGGAGGAAATCAACAACTGCCACAAGGTTGTTAATTAGTCAGGTTGTTTGACATAGAAGGCAATAGATTTTCCTTAATCTTCAATGAACATAGCAAGTAGAAGATTTGTGCTTGGGTTTGGAGAGGAAATAAGAGAGAGGGAGAGAGAGGGAAGCATACTAGTGAGATAAAATTGACAAAAATATTTCAGAGTAAATATTATATCCTATTTTTGTTGGATTAACGGACATTTAATTCTTTATGTAGTCGTGGATGTAAGTGGATCTCACCAAACTATGTAAACCCTGTTTTGTTCTTTGTGGTGTATCCTTGTAGATTATTTTTTCCAACCTCATGATTATTATTGCTCTCAGGTGCTTACTTTTTCCAAACAAATGGTATCAAATATGGAATAACTTTCTAGTTTATGAGAAAAGTGAGAGCAGTGGTGTACGAAAATGAGAATTTGATGATCAACATATTCAATGGAAATGACTTTGAGTATTGGAAGATGCAAATCGATGATTGCATATACCAAAGAAGTTACATATATCTCTTTTTGAGTCAAGATGAAAAGTATAAGCAAATATGATTGAAACGTCTAAATAGGTAGGCATTGAGAGTTGTATGCCAATCATTGAAAAATAATATTATATTAAACATATTGTGTGAGAGGACCATAAATAACATGATAAAAGCTCTATTAGACAAAAACGAGAAGCCCTTGACAATGAACAAGGTGTGTCTAATGTGTAAATTTCAATCTTAATATAATTGAAGGTGCCTATGCAGTGTCGTGTATTGTTGTGTTCACTTTGATCAAGTTAAGCTTAGTTTGTTTTAACTTTGATGATGAAGTTTGTGAATTGAGCTTGCAATCATCAATACCAAAAAGTTGGGTTAGAACTATGGCGTTCGTTAGATTCTTATTCATGCTTATGAAATTGAAGCTTCATGATACTTGTAATCTTATCTTAGGTGATGACATATAGAATCAGGTGAAGCTTCTTCTTTTTCTACTCTGAATCTTGAGAGCAGAGGAAGAAGTAAATGAAGATGAAACAAAGGAGATGGATCCAAATCTCAATAGAGAGTCAACTAAAATGTTGTAACGTTGTATGCTAATGATGTGGCAAGGATGTCCACATGATACGATAGTTTCAATAAAGGAATGGTGAACAAATTTTGAATCAAATGGGGGAATATGTGAAAGCTTTAAGTGAAGATATATATGATGCATTTGTCCATAGTATGGATAATCTTATAGAGTCGTAGGTCTTGGACTCATTACATATTACTTTCCTCTATGCATATAATATTTATAACTAATTATTCTATATGACATTTTAGTAGGATTATCTTGTCAGTGATGAACTTTTACTACTATGAGATTTGGTCATGTGCAAAATAAGAGCGATTATACAACATGTGAGTCGAGCTAACCCTACTTGCCATATTTGACTCAGCCAACCAAGCATAGCCACCACCAATTCAGGGATAAGGTTTGCGTATGACCATGCGCGTTAACCATTTCACTCCCTTCAACTTCTTCTTAGCCTTCATAAAATCCAAATACGCCTTCAACTTTCTCAACCTAATCCTCCACAAGCCTACCACCAAATAATCTCAATCCCATCTTCGCCTCTTAATCTCCTGCAATAGCCCCACAAAGTGCAACTCTAACCCTCACCTCCCCACTCAAAGTTCTCCTCATTACCAACATAAACTACTAAAGTATCATTTATCCACTGATTTTCAATTCTATTTCATAGTAGATTTTTAATATGATTATTAAACTCTACCAAGGCATGATTTAATTTGCCCATATTTTCTAAAACAGCTTTCTGATTAAGAGCAACAGGACCAATATTTCCACCATCTAAATTGGATGCTTAAATATCATGTAGATTGATATATTTAGGTTTATTCCATACAAAATTTGGCAGTTGATTAGTTTTAGAAGCAGGAAAATTAACATTAGCAATAGCTTTTATTCATATTATTTATATGAATTTGTACTTTTTCTATTGAGACATTATGGAAAACGTCTTGGGTGCTATCTTCAAAGATCTTCATATCAAATTAGTGTATTATCTTTCTCAGAACATTCACAAAACAAAATTGTTCTTTCTCATAACATTCACAAAACAAAATTTGTCTAAACTCAAACTGACACAAAAATGAAATGAGAATAATTGATCTCAACTAAAAAATAATTAATCTTAACACTTCAACATGTGAGTCAACACATACTTACAACTGATCCCAATATGACGGTTGTTTGTCGGCAACGCTAGAAAAGAAGAGGTCGAGACTCGAGCGTTCTTTTGCAAAGACAGGGGCAGCTTGAGGTCGAGTGAAGCTACAGAGGACTGGAGGAGGCCAGATGTGGCTCATTCTTTTTGGTATAAGAGATTGTTCTTTTTGGCAGAAGAGGTTGAACGCCGAGCGGAGTTGCGGAGGACGGGAGAAGGAAGACAAGACGGAGCAATTAAGGCACGCCTAATTTCGGCTATTCAATAAAAGCACGACGCATGGAGAAATTATTCTGTGCGGAGTCCGCAGGCAGAGTTATGTCTCGACATTTGAGTGTACATAATATGTATACATTGTGTACACACTGTGTACAAAAATAAAAGTACACAGTGTACACACACTACACTGTGTGCGTTTTTTTTTTGTACACACTGTGTACATAATGTATACACACTGTGTACACTCATATGTCCGCACGCAACTCTGCATCCGGACTCCGTATAGAATTTTTCCGACGCAAGAGACTAATATGATAATTGTAATTTTCGAAGTGGGTGCATGTGCCCCCATTTTTTATTTAGTTCTAGTGAGTATATGATAGCTTCATTACATTAAACTAATTAAAATTGGGTTCACTTTTATCTATGGTGCATAGATTGTGATCTGTTTTGTGTTTTTTTGTTTCTGTTTTTTTTTTATTATTATTGTTATTTCTTTTTGGAGGATCTACATATGATATTTATTGATTTAGAAAAAGCATATGATAAAGTTCCAAGAGAAGTGCTATGGAGAGTTCTTGAAAAGAAGGAGTTAATAACGCTTATATTCAAATCATTAAACATATGTATGTAAGAGCTATTACTTGTGTTCAAACACAAGGTGGTTTGACCAAGTATTTCCCTATTTCGGTTGGGTTACATCAAGGATCAGCCTTAAGCCTATATCTTTTTGCTTTAGTCATGGATGTTCTCACTAAACATTTGCAAGAGGATGTACCTTGGTGTATGCTTTTTACTGATGATATTCTTCTTGTTGATAAGACTAGAGAGAGAGTTGAAGGTAAACTTGAATTATGGAGGTCAACCTTAGAGTCTAAAGGTTTTCGCTTGAGTAGATCTAAAATGGATTATATGGAGTGTAATTTTAGTAGTAATAGACCTAATGAGGGGATTGTGACTTTGGGTGATCAATCATTAATAAAAGTACACGTTTTAGATATCTTGGATCTATTGTTCAAATTGCTGGTGAAAAAGACGGGGATATTATCAGCAGAATTCAAGTTGGATGGTTGAAGTGGAGGAATGCATCGGGCTTGTTGTGTGATAGAAAAGTACCCCTCAAACTTAAGGGAAAATTCTATAAGATGGTGGTGAGGCCTGCAATGCTTTATGGTGCCGAATGTTGGCCATTAAAAGAGAAGCATAATACTAAGTTAAGTGTGGCAGAGATGAGGATGCTTAGGTGGATGAGTGGCTTTACCCTTAGAGATAGGATATGAAATGAGTATATACATGAAAAGGTTGGAGCAGTTCCAGTAGAAGATAAGCTTAGATAGAGTCACCTTAGATGATTTAGTCATATAAAACGACAGGCCTTCCGATAACCCGGTTAGGAAAGTAGAGGTATTAGATTTGACTTATGTTAAGAAAGGTAGAGGCAGGCCTAAAAAGACTTGGTTAGAAAAGATTATAAATGATCTTTCTTTATTAGATTTAGATGAGAATTTGACTTTTAACCGGACACAATGGCGAAAAAAAATTCATATAGCCGACCCCACGTAGTGGGATAAATGCTTGATGTTTTTGTTGTTGTTGTTGTATTTTTTTTTTTTTTTGGAATCTCCCTTCAGTGGCTGTAAACTGTATCTGCACCTTATATTGTGTTTTACTTGATTTTGCTACTTTTGATTCTTAAAAGTGCTTTACCTTGGCTACAAATTCTTTTATATATTTCCTGATGTCCTCAGTATACCTACCTTCCCAGGCATTACTTTTTTTGATTTGAATGCTTCTAATATTCCTCTCATAATTTATTGTTTTATGTTTCCAGGCGTTGGTTCAACGATTGGTGCAGGTGTCTATGTTCTAGTTGGAACTGTTGCTAGGGAGCACGCTGGTCCATCTTTGGTCATTTCCTTTCTGATTGCTGGAGTAGCTGCTGCACTATCAGCATTTTGTTATGCGGAGCTTGCAAGCCGTTGCCCTTCTGCTGGAAGTGCCTATCACTATTCATACATTTGTGTTGGAGAGGGGTAATATCACCTTTCTTTTATATAACTTGAGTTTGAATTATCTTCCTTTGACATATTTTTATTGATGCCAACTCATCATTCCTAAAGTTGATACCGAAGGTGTGTTCTTTAGAGGATTTTAATACTTTTTTTTTTTGCACCAGAGTTGCATGGCTTGATTGGTTGGGCTTTAATCCTTGAATATACTATAGGTGGTTCAGCTGTTGCACGTGGCATATCTCCAAATTTGGTATTGTAAAACGTCATTACATCGAGCTTTATGGCATTTTACTGCTTCTTAAATGACTTCAGCAATTTCTTTTTGTAAAAATGTATACATGGTTTTCTCTTTGGTTTTCTCTTTGAATGATTGCAAACCAAATAGACTACATAATCAACCTTTCTGTTTGGGGATATCCTTTCTTTGTTCCACAACTGGCCTTCTTGGCTCAAAGCCTGATACCTTGAATCCTCTTCTTTGCTCTATTTTCTATCCGCTGTTATAAGCCTGCTACAGATAAAAAAAATGACTTTTATACTCACAAATTTTAGTCCACGAACTACTTGGAATAGGCTACTGTGTGGTTGCAAGCTTGGAATCAAGCAAGACAGTATTATGTTGCTGCAATTTATTAGCTACTTCCGTAAAAGCATCTCCAACCGAACGCCAAACATGCGTATAGCATCGTGCCGAATGCTAAATATTCCGCTATTTGCTTGTGGGTGAATAGTGCGACATCAATATTAGCGTTGCACTGTATACCTAGGCAATTTTTCTGTCTCAACCGAATTTGCCGAAGAAATGTGCGAAAGAGGAGAAAGATGATTACCTTCGCAGGAGCGCTCAAAATGGAGTTTGATTGGAGATGAATCATGGCATTTTTTAGTTTCACAGTATTTTGGAGTGAAAAATGAGATTTTCGGTAGGAGGTCCTCTAAGATTAAGATTTACTTTGGAGACGTCATATCTGTAGAACCTTTTTCTTCTGGTGAATTGATCACATAATTTTGATAACAAGTTAATTGATTACATCATGCATAACATTACATTAATCCAAAAAGCAACATAGATGTAATTTTCTTCCCTAGATATTACATGTTACTATTGTCCTTGGATTTCTAAATTTTGAATGTCTTGTTGAGACAAATCATTTATAGATCACCCTCAAGAACAATTATATTCTATATTAGGCCTTATTTTTTGGAGGACCGGATAGTTTGCCTTCTTTTCTGGCACGAGTTTACATACCGTGGCTTGACGTGGTTGTTGATCCATGCGCTGCAGTTCTTGTTCTGATTGTCACTGGTCTTCTTTGTGTGGGAATTAAAGAGGTAGTTTGTAATTTATTTATTGCTTGACAACTGTGTCTATGAGTAATAGCAACTTAATGTAATATTAATGACTATTTTTGCAGAGCACATTTGTACAAGCTATCATTACTTCATTGAATGTATGTGTTATGCTATTTGTCATCATAGCTGGTGGATACATTGGATTCAAGGATGGATGGGTTGGATATAGTGTTGCGAGCGGGTAAAATGAGATTTCGAATTTCGCCTTATCATAAATTTCAGCATTCTTACAGCTTGTTCACCAACCCCGTTTTGTGCTTTAAATCAACTTGTAGATTCTTTCCCTATGGAGTGAATGGCATGCTTGCCGGTTCAGCTACAGTTTTCTTTGCATATATAGGTTTTGATTCAGTTGCAAGCACAGCTGAGGAGGTATAATACTTATGGAATAATTGTTCATTTTGTTAAGCTGTTTTTAGTAATGGGGAAAAATCTTACATGACTAATATGTTATTTTGATGTTTTTTTGTTTTTTTATTTTTTTAATCTGTTAAAATTTTTGCCTTATTTTCCACTTGCTTGGTTTATTTTTCTACACATGCAGGTGAAAAATCCGCAGCGTGACTTACCATTGGGGATTGCAACAGCTCTATCAATATGTTGTTTCTTGTATATGATGGTATCTGTTGTTGTCATTGGGCTAGTGCCATATTTTGCCATGGATCCGGACACTCCAATTTCATCTGCATTTGCCAGACATGGGATGCATTGGGCAATGTAATTGTTAGAAATTTTTGTAAAGAAGTGTTGCTTATTAAGGCTTCGTTTGAGTCGGCTTTATTACTGCTTTATAAAACAACTTTCTTGTAAAAAATTAAAATTTTTACACTAAAAAGCTGTTTTAAGAAGCAAAAAGAAAGTCGTCCCAAACAAAGCCTAAATTGCATTGTTTTTTGAATTTCTACATTTGGTTTTATGTTTCTTTCAACCTTAGGTATGTTGTCACCGCGGGTGCTGTACTTGCTCTTTGCTCGACTTTGATGGGATCAATTCTTCCGCAGGTATCTTTCGTTTTGCCACTTGTTATATGTGCTGTTCTGAATATGGAACAAGAGAACCTTCATGAATGAAAAGCTTCTTGGGTGAGAGAATGATTTTAGTGAAAGCTTTTTAATCTACTTATGCTAGTGCATTCTATTATATATGGTCATGATCAATTATCATAATTAGTAAGACTTAGGCTTCATTTAGGACGACTTTTTTATTGCTTTTTAAAGCAATTTTCTAGTTTAAAAATTAAAATTTTTGTGCTAAAAAGCAGTAAAAAAGCGTCTCATGCGAAGCCTAACCCTCAATTGAAGTAAGATTATTCTAGGCTTTCTTTTCTTTTAGGTAGCAATTTTTAGTCCTATTATAAAGCTTTACACAGCTCTAGCAATATTTTTGAGTGACCCGTCAATGTATCTTGTACCCGAATGCTAGAGAAAATTAAAATGCTTCACCTATTTTGTATTGATCGTCTGTTTTGCAGGGTATATTTCTCAAGCTCATGCTTGTTATTTGGAGCAACATAACGGACAAATTTACAAAATTTATTTCACACTGCCGCAGGGCTAGCACCTTGAGCTGATTGCCATATATGCTTGCATAGCCAATATGTGCATGTCTTGAATCTATTGTATAGCGTTATAACTTTTTCATATTATGAAGCATTTTAATCTGCTTCAACTAATAATTGATGACATGCTCTTCTTTATTATCTTCCTTTTGTTTTTCCTATTTGCCTATATTTAGTCACATGTATGAGACAACAAAAGCTTTTCTCTCTGACTAATCTTTTATATAATTATTCAAGTTTATTTTCTTTTCTTTCATATTTTAAACTTGTGTGGTTTTCAATGCAAAGAAAAGCATGGTACATATAGTCTACTTTTACCCCCTTGATGGCTGCTAAAATCACCAGATTTGAATGATTTAAAATCACTAATAGGTAGGCAGATTGTTTTTAAAGAGTTTAACAATAAATAGATTTTCTGCCCCATGGGAAGTTGGCTTTCTGATTGTCTGTGTTCTAAAATTTCATTTTGCATCTAAGTACACTGATACACCTAGACCGGTCCAGCCGGCCCAGCCCTTGGGCCGACTCATCACATACAGCTGGCGGAAGCATGCTGTGCCACAGGCTCAAATCTCTGCCCCCTTGGGGGTGGTGTCCGTTGCCTAGGGAATAGATAAGGGGGGTTGTTTAGTCCTTCCGGGTTCTTTTAATGTTTTGGTTTAAATAGGAGTTTTGGTTTAGGGTTAGGGCATTTGGAATATTGCTGAATTTTCTGTTTGGTGGTTGACGTCTTGGGCTCTAGTGGCGTCTAGAGATTTTGGAGGGATAGATCCTCCTCTCGAATAGAGGATCACTTGTATCTTGTTATTTTATTTCATTTTCTAGTAATCAAGAGTATTTTCTTTCATAAAAACCTAAAAATCTTCTTAACAAAATCGCTGAAATTCTGATTTTTTCCCTATTGTTGCCTTTCATACACTTTTCTGTCTTCTAAATGCTAAACATAGGTTAATTTCTACAAACAGTGGAATCTATTAGCTTGCCGTGCTGAGCAAAAACAAGATTTAGAGCTGAAAAGTTCTTTTTTTTTTCTTCTTCTTATTTTTGTCTCTATTTCAGCCAAGAATCCTCATGGCAATGGCGAGAGATGGATTATTACCATCGTTCTTTTCAGATGTTAATGAAAGAACCCAAGTTCCTGTCAAGAGCACCATTGTGACTGGGGTTGGTTCAGCTGTTCTTGCTTTTTTTATGGATGTTTCCCAGTTAGCTGGAATGGTATGATTCATTCATGAAACTATAGATTTTTTTCTATGAAAATTAGAATTTATACTGAATTTGTTTTGTGATGATATATGAAGGTTAGTGTTGGAACACTACTTGCCTTCACCATGGTTGCAATTTCAATTTTGATACTTAGATATGTTCCACCAAATGAGATGCCACTTCCATCATCTTTCCAAGAATCTAATTGAGTCATCTTTTCAAGAGGAGGTTCCAAAAGGCCCTGTTGGAATAAGTGATAAGAGAAACAAACAAAGTGGGCAAGATGGAACCTCAAAAGATTTTCCTCTTATCATTAAGAACACTGATGAAGGTAATTACTGCAGATATCTTTTATAGTCAATTTCTTTTTCTATTTTTTTTCTTCTGTTACCATTCTGAAAATTTCATTGCAGGTTTTGATAATATATTATATCTTTTTGTTTTTCTTTTTTGAATGGTTCAGACAAAGTAAATGAACAAAAGAGGCGCAAATATGCTGCTTGGAGTATAGCATTTGTATGCATTGGAGTTCTTATTCTTACATCATCAGCCTCTGCATTCTCATTTCCCGAGTGAGTGTTGATGTAAATTTTTTCCTTTCTAAAACTTATAATAAATAAGAAAGTGATCCCACTAATTCTGTCGAAGGAAATCATAATAAGTAGGGTATCAAATCATGTTGATGGATCGGATTCTCATTCAATCCAAAAACTATTCAACCCAAATATAATCAATCTAATTCCGACTCACCTTGTTATCCACCGAAGCTTAGGGTGGTTGGTGGGCGAGCATGGTTGGGAACCCCATCCTGAGTTCGAATCCCTTCTACTACAGCCTCGCTTCTTCAGTGGGGCAAAGCAAGTGTGGGCCCGATGTCGGTAGGCGGCTTTGCTAGGTTCTGCCCATGAATTAGTTATACCGCCAAGCGCTCCCTTTAGAGTAGCAGCGGGTAGATACCCCTGTTCCAAAAAAAAAAAAAAAGACACATGTTTATTAAATGACTAAAATAAATCTAAACTTAAACTTGACTCGACTCAACTTGAACCTGATCTTACCTAACACCAAAAACACTCGAATTATCAACCTAGCCTAAAATGGGCATAGTAGACCTATATATATAAGCTAAATAGTTAATATATTATTTTTGGTTTGACCTGAACCTGACCTAGCATGACCAGAAACTTATATTAAAACTCAAAAAAGAGCATTGATCTGATTTTCATTTGTTTTTATTTATTTATTTATTTTTAGATACTTGCGCTATATAATATGTTCTTTTGGAGGTTTGCTCTTCCTAGTTGGCCTGGCCTTACTCTCCTGGATTGACCAGGATAATGGCCGCCATAGCTTTGGACATTCAGGAGGTAACAAAAAACAGTTTCATCATCCATTTTCAAACTTGTGAATCCATTTTCTCACTTGCATTTTGACTTTCCCAACTCTTCTGCAGGTTTCATTTGTCCCTTGGTTCCTTTTCTCCCTGTCTTGTGCATTCTTATAAATTCATACTTGCTGATAAATCTAGGGTGAGTTCCTTCCTCACAACTGATTATGCTCTCTAGTTCGAGAACTATAGTTTCATCTGGAACAGCTATTGCACTGCTTTTTAAAATGAATTTTATAGTATAAAATTTTCAAATTCAAAAAAAAATTATACTAAAAAGTTGTTCTAAAAAGCAAGAAGAAAGCCATCTCAAACGAAGCCTATAGCTTAATATTATTCATCATGTTATTATTCCAAACAATAAACGAAATCATTTATTTACTAACACTTTCATTATTTCATCCTCGTAAGTTCTTCGACATGGATGCGTGTTTCGATCTGGTTGGTGATTGGTGTTTTCGTATACCTATTCTATGGGCGATCGAATAGCTCGTTAACCGACGTAATTTATGTGCCGATAGCGCATGCGAATGAGATCTACAAGTCTTCAACTGAATATGTTGCCTAAAATGTAAAGCAGTCCTTAATTTCATCAGCAAAGTATGTGATGCTGAAGCCATCTCATGAAGAACCTACAGTGAAGTCTGAAGATTATTCCAAGCACACAAAGCTTATCAATTCTGGAACTCTGTCAACTCCCGAAATCAGTTCTAATGTAAATATCATGCAGAAATGTTGCAGATCATGTTATGTTTGTAATCAAATTTGTATATTTTGTTAAGTGTTGAGTATAAGGTTGCTGTAATTGAACACTCAAATGTAAATTATTTTTTGTAGCGTTTTTTTTTTTTCTTGAGGTTTAGATTTTATTTAGGATGGCTTTTTTATTGTTTAAAGCAATTTTTTATTAATTTTATATTAAAAAATTATTTTAAGAAGCATTAAAAAATTGTCTCAAACTAAACTAAATCTTAATAAGAATTAGAAGAGGGAGTCTGTACTTATTAAACTCTTTATGTTTAAGTAATTCCATTAGTATTGGCTTTATCTGAACTTTTTTTTTCATTCATTACTAACTGTAACAATGAAGAAATTTCTCCTTTTTAAATATTCTTAGTTGATTTTTTATTAGCTAGTTTACTTATATAATTGCTAATTAAAATTAATTTTCAGTTAATTAGTATAATGTTTACATTGATTATTATTATTTAATTTATTAAAATAATTTCTACAAGACAGTTTTATCTAAAATCTAAATTAATTTTAATTATTTTTTAATTACCACAATTATTTATGTGCACAATTCGATTCGGTTTTAAGCCTGCCTGTATGACAAATTAAAAAAAAAAACACTACGACTTGACCATCATTGCATGAGTAATTTATTTACTAATTAAGAAGACTTTTTTTTTTTTTTTTGGGAATTTAAAAAAAAAAAAAAGACTAAATAGTTAATTACATATTTATTCTAATTAAGAATTACAATTTTAATAATTTCAATATAAGTTATTATTATGAAACATGCAAGTGACTCATAAGAAACTAAGCAATCATTAATTAACAGTACATAGACCAATCATGCTAATTAAAATTAATTACAAATTTCTTTGAAATTATTTTAAGGATAATAATAACTATTACATACTGATTATGATTTAATAAATTCAAAAAAAAGAGAATAAATTAACAAGCAATATGATTGCCCCAAAACACTTTGCCCACAAGCAGCTAGTTCTGATTAGACATTTTTTGTTTCAAATTTAAATATTAAACAAATGCATTTCCACTTATAATCATACTATGATTGTGTAATTAAGGAAGATTTAATAGAAGAAATAAAATTGGCAAATAACATTCACTTGCTATTTTTCCAATCCAAAATCACTAAGATTAAAAATTATTGAAAAATAAACCGAAATTACAAATGACAATGAAAAATAGCTTGATACAATAGGATACATTTATGCTGACTTTCAATATGTTTTGACAGGCAAATTGCCACTATAGCTGGCCCGCTGCTTTGCCAAATCATTAATAATCAACCTGCAGAAATCAACACATATACGATTACTAAAAGCACAGGAAATTTTCCAACAGAATTTAAGCTTGAAAAGCAGTGAAAAACTAGAATATTGACGCATTATTATATCCTCAAAGAGTAAATATGGTTGACCCCGTTGCCATCATTGATGGCATTGCAACGAGCTCCCATTAGGGCTGCAAACGAACCGAGCTGAGTATGTGAGTGTTCATATTTGTGTTCATTTAATATCAGCTTGCTCAAGTTTGATTCATGTTTCTTCGAGCTTTATTGTTTGTGTTCATGTTTGGTTCATTTAAATTAATGAGTGTTCATGTTCGGTTCATGTTCAGTTCATGTTTGTTCGTTTAGTACTTATCGAGCTTGTTCGCGAACATATTAAATGAATTTTTTTTAACTATCAAACAAATACGTTCATGAGCATATCTATGAACATAACACATTTATAATAAAAGTAATTTTCTATGTAACAAAGACAAGAATTATTTATATTTATTAATTTTATAGTCAAATATTAATTATTTTTATCTATAGCTTGATTGTAAGATTATTTATCAAATCTTTGAATCCCTAAATGATGTCAAAATCAAATGTTCATAGGCTAATTACATTTGTCTCTTCGAGCTACTCAAATTGACTATAAGCACACAATATATGAAGACTGTTTGGTTCATCAATTAATATTTAGAAAATTTTAAATATTTTTTATGTGCTTGATTGAAGCTCATTTGGAGTTGGAATGAATCATTTGTGATATTGATGGGTTTGTCTTGTCAAGAAATTCAATTCAACTATACATTTACTAAAATCAAAATTTTGATGATCATGAATTCAAATTTTGGAAGTTTCAAATTCAAATATTGCCATAAGATTTATGTCGATGATATGAAATTTTGTAGACGTATTAATACTAATTTTATGCTAACTATCATTATGTGGGCTCCGAAAAATTCCCATTTTGGGGATGTGTGATCCCGGGGGAATTTTCAGAAGGCAGATTGGGTTTGTAGATAAGACACTACCCAGAGATTTCGCCCTCATTTGGTGAGGACTTTTTTTATCTGAGTTCTGGTTTCCTATAGGCGCAAGCCCCTATAGTTAATTACCCCTCCTGATAACAAGAGAGAACTTTCGATTAAGGCTAGTCATTAAGGATATCAGATAGGTTATGAACCTATCGTATAATAGCAATAATTTTAGGGTTTAAACTCTTGAATTTGGATTTGAATTTTGAAATTAGAAATTTGGAATTTAGAGTTTAGAAATTATCACCATAAACTTAAAACTGGTGGTGGGGGGAATGAAGACGAGCCCGATCAAGATCCCATGGTTCCGTCGTCCCGGGCTGTCATGATCCCTGGTCTACTTAGTCAGAGGAGGTAGTCGACCCAACCTGACAGAAGGCATCTTGTCGGCAGCCATGGGTTGCTTCGTCCAAGAATACCTTATAGACCTGGGTTGATATTTGTCTAAGGGGATATATATGAATCCACCTTAGCTAACAGAGGGCTTTATGCCTATCGAATATACCCTATGATCCATCGCTCAAGGGTTTGACGCCTTTAGGGAACATACGGGCTTTGGCCGTGATCGTAATATAATGGTACCATTTTGTGGCAAAACCACCCGATCAGAGGGCACATGCCACGTCCCTGTTGGCAAGAGACTGTTTGAGGATGAATCGTAGTGATACACCCGACATGCATTCGCTCTTTGTGAGCTGAGGTTAATTTCAAATTTATCACCCCCGACAAACGGTTGCGGGAGGTGGATGATTTTTAGTTTTAAGTTTTTAGTTGATAGATTTTATTTCAGATATTTGATTGGATTTGAGATTTGGGATTTGACATTTAATATTTGACCCCTCCGGTTGAGATTTTCGTTCAACACGGCCATCATCGGGGTGAAGTTGAGGTCGCTTGTATTTTTGTAGAATTTTGGGATGCATTTTGTTATTCAAGTCGTGTCGACTCCAGTCCTTTAGAGGAGGAGGATGAAACTTGAATATTTAACCCGCGCAGCATTCTCGGATCGTATGATTTGACATTTATATTCGAGGATCGGAGCACATGCGGGTCGTAGCATTTGACCATGCACAGCATTCTCGACGATTTGAGTTTGTAACTTTAATAGTTATGTCGGAGCACATGCATGAATTATTTAGTTCAAGGAATCATATTTAATACATAAGCGGCATTTTAAAATATTTAAATATGATCCATTGTGCAAGTGATTTCGTTTAGAAAATGGCCAGAGATTTCATTTAAGGGCTTACGAACGCCTTCTGTCCGCTTGTACACATGTTGCGGATCCGGTGGCGTTGCTATCGATGAATTTTGCTTCAGATAAGATGTATTTTGACGTTTCAAATAATTTTGTCTTCTTTATTGTCATTTGACACAATTCCCGGAGGAGATTTACTCGATAGATGTTAGGAGATTATGTTCGTAGGAGACTTATCTTGCTTGATATAAGTTCCCCTATTCTCTCCCATAAGTAGACTAATTTATTTGATATAAACTCCTTGTCCTTGCTTGCGGACTACTAGTCTACAAAAGACTAATGTATTTTGTTTGCAGATTATTGTTGACTGGATAGAAATCGTAGTGTTCATTGCATGAGGCTTATACATATCTTCATACAACACTAGTGTTATAATCGATTAGAGACTTACATTTCAAAATGTTTTCCTCAATTTTTTATTTAGGGATGTATCATGTTCAATGTTGAAAGTGATCTATTAAGGTCCAAAGAACTCACATACCATGACTTTATAGTCAAATTATACTCTCAAAAGAAGCTTTTGTTTTCTTGCAAACAAATTATAATTACAAATCCTTTGTCTTTAAGGATGGTTCAATGTGTATGATGGATTTGGTCATTCAAGTCAAGTTCTTTATATTTTAGTTTAAATTCAATTCCAAATGGCTCATTGAAGTTCAAGTTCTTATAGTCATGTTCAGTGCAAGTATGGTTCGAGTTCAAATTTAAGTCTGATTCGAGTTCAAATTTAAGTCCAATATTATTTGATTGAATTTTATTTAAAATTTATTTTTATATTTGAATTTCGTTCAAATCAATTTTAGATTTTTTTTTTTTTTTTGTCCAACTCCATTTATTGTTCAATGAAAATTTCGGCAGCCTCCCGGCGTCTCCTCCACACCGAGGGAGAAATCGGGACGGCACTGCCGTAGTTCTTCCCGCCCGGATCAAAGATCGACGGCGCGAGGTCTTCAATTTTAAACCATCCTACCAGGATCAAAGATCGACTGCGTAGGGTCTTCATTTTTAAACCATCATACCCGGATCAAAGATCGACGGCGTATGGTCTTCGACATTTAAAATCATCATACCCGGATCAAAGATCGACGGCGTATGGTCTTCGACACCTGTTGAAAAATCAATTTATTTCTCTCCATCTCTATCTCTCTCTCTCTTTTTTTTATAAATATAATATTATATTATTATATATAACAATAATAATAATAAATTATTATTATCATTACATAATATTATATAATATTATATAACCTGTAATATATATAGATATAAAGTATCATTATATACATTATATATTATAATATATATAATATACTTTATAAGATACAATATATATATATATTAATATACAAAGAGATGGGGAGAAGGATCGGGTGAGAGCAAAGCCAGGAGTCGGATTAGGGCAGAGGCGGAAGATCACGCACGGGCTCGGCGGGGCTCGGAGGCGACGACGGCGTCAGCGGCGTCGGCCGGATTCGGCTAGGGCACGGCAAGCAAGAGCCGGCGGGAGCAAGAGGTTGGCGGGTTTTGAGTCGGCGGCAGGAGGCTTGGCCGATCTTGACCTATGGAGTCGATGGAGGCCGGCGATCTCTGACGGGAGTAGAGGTAAGTCGTCCAACTTCCTTTTCTTCCGATTCTCAGAGCTTTTTGTGCGTGAGTGTGCGTATCTCGTAACTGAACGAGTGGAGCATTTTTATGTCGTGAATGAGGCGGTGGGTGAATCGGCGTGTCCGATCGAGTATGAGTCGGTGGAATTTCTTTTTTTTTTTTTTTTTCGTTTTGAAGCCGTTACAGTCAACACATTAGTTAACTAATTGACTATTATTTACTTAAGACATATATGTTATGAAACTATTTATCATTAAATATTACTTAATTATAAATTGTTTATTTTAACAATTTTATTTGATCCAAAATGTCCCATTTAATCCATTCAATTTGCTAAAAATGATTATATGTTAATTATAATTTAATCAGATATAACTATGAATTTTCTTAAAGAAATTTGAATTTATTTTTTATTCAATTGAATTAATTAATTTGTTTACATATAGTTTTATGTATCATGCCAAATATTCTATATTTAAAATTCTTAAATTATATAACAACAACAACAACATCAAGCCTTTGTCCCACTACGTGGAGTCGGCTACATGAATCTTTTTTCGCCACTGTGTCCGATTAAAAGTCAAATTCTCATCTAAATCTAATAAAGAAAGATCATTTCTAATATTTTCTAACCAAGTCTTTTTAGGTCTACCTCTACCTTTCTTAACATAAGCCAAATCTAATACCTCAACTTTCCTAACCGGGTCATCGGAAGGCCTCCATTTAATGTAACCAAACCATCTAAGGCGACTCTCTCTAATCTTATCTTCCACTTATTTATATGCCAAAATGACACATTTTTTAAACCTAATTGAGTATTATCCTAATTTGCATGGTTAAAAATTGATGGTGCTTATGAATTTTTATCTCCTTTTATCTCTTATATCTATAAAATATCTACTCAAAATAAATGAAAAAAATTAAAGAATCACGTGCTTAAAAAGTTAACATATACAACAATATAACAATAACATTAAGCTTTTATGCAACTACGTGCGGCCAGCTACACGAATCCTTCTTCTCCATGTTGTCCAATTAGGAGTCAAACTCTCATTTATATCTAACAAAAAAAAGTTATCTCTAATATTTTCTAACCAAGTCTTTTTAGGTCTGTCTCTACCTTTCATAACAAAAAACAAATCTTAATACATCAACTCTCCTAATAGAAACCAGAAGGCCGACATTTTCAGTGTCCAAACCATCTAAGGCGACTCTCTCTAATCTTCTATGCCACTGTAGTTACTTCAACCTTTTCATATATATACTCGTTTCACATTCTATCTCTAAGAGTGAAACCACTCATCCACCTCAGCATCCTCATCTCTGCAACACTTAACTAAATGTTCTGCTTCTCTTTTAATGGCCAACATTCTACGCCATAAAGAATTGCAAGTCCCACCACCATCTTATAGAATTTTCTGTTGAGTTCGAGGGGTACTTTTTTATCACACAACATGCCTGATGTATTCCTCCATTTCAATCATCCAACATGAATTCTACTAATAATATCCGCATCAATTTCACCATCATTTTGGATAATATACCTGAGATAACTAAAACATGTACATCTTATTAATGAGTTGATCGCCCAAAGTCACAATCTCACCAATAGATCTATTAGTACTAAAATTAAACTCCATGTATTCAGTTTTAGATCTACGCAAACGAAAACCTTTAGACTCTAAGATTGACCTCCATAATTCAAATTTTCCTTCAACACCCTCTCTAGTCTTATCAACAAGAAGAATATCATCAGCAAAAAACATACATTAGGGTATATCCTCTTGCAAATGTCTAGTAAGAACATTCGTGACTAAAGCAAAAAAGATATTGACCTAAAACTGATCCTTCCTGTAATCCAACTGAAATAGAAAAATACTTGATCCTACCTTGTGTTAAACACAAGAAACATCTCATGCATACATATCCTTAATGATTTGATTAATAACCATTATTAATTCCTTTCTTTTCTAGAATATTCCATAGCACTTCTCTAGGAACTTTACCATATGCTTTCATTAAATCAATAAATATCATATGTAGATCCTCCTTATTCTCACTACACTTCTCCATCAAAACTCTCAATAAATGTATAACTTCCATAAAAGACCTATCCGGCATGAATCCAATTTGATTTTGAGAAACATTAGTATCACGACGCAACCTATGCTTAATAAATCTTCCCATAATTTTTAATTAATGACACATTAACTTAATTCGTCTATAATTCACACTCTTTTGCATCACCTTTATTCTTTAAAAAAGAAATCAACACACTCCAATCATTTGACATATTTGTAATCTTCAAAATAATATTAAAAATTTTTATAAGCCAAGAAATTTCTTCATCTCCTAAGCATTTTCACACCACTATTAGAATATCATCAAGTCTAACAGCTTTTTCACACTTCATTTTCTTTAAAACCTCTTTTAACTTTAGTTTTACTAATATGACGATAAAAATAAAAAATATCTATTTTTATTTAGGGTGCTAAGATCACTAAAGTCAATTGTATTCTCACAATCTTCATTATAGAACGTATCGAAATATCTCATCAATCTTTGTTGAGTATCCTCTTCTTCTCATAAAAGCATTTTTTGAAAAGAAAATTCAAACAAAAGAAAAACTCCTTAATTCCTCCAATTATGATAGATCTTTCTTTCAATCTCTAAAAAAATTTGTAATTTTCTTTTGGTATATTTTGCAATTTTTGCAGAGATTGTATTGCTTTAATATGTTCACGAGAAGTTTTGTTAACACTCCAAAGTTTTGAAAGAGATTGAGAAAAGTAGTTCTTGTATGCCAAGTTTTGGCTTAAATGGGTGCCCTTACACAAAATCAAAGTGCGTTCTTCATGTATGAAGGAAGCTGATTCTTCCTGGGAGTTTTAAGACATTCAACAAAATCAGGAACTACTTGATTACACATTTGCAAATTCCTAAAAATTGCTAACCTTGAAACAGCAGAAACATGAACCCTTCTGACAAGCAACCAAGTTAAATAAAGAAATGTTGGAGCCTTGGAGGACCATTATATGGAGCCCTCTATACAATTGGATGCAGTAATACAAGGTCTGAAAGAGGGAAAATCATGGTTTGTCATCAGATACCCCAAAATCTATCTAAATAATGGAACAAGGATGCTAGTTAAATCAAACCAAGTTTGCAAAGGGGAAATGCCATTCTATAAGAGACCTTTAAAACAACAACAACATCATCAAGCCTTTATTCCCACTCCGTGGGGTCGGCTACATGAATCATTTTTCGTTATTGTGCCCTGTTAAAAGTAAAATTCTCATATAAATCTAATAAAGAAAGATCATTTCTAATATTTTCTAACCAACTCTTTTTAGTCTACCTCTACCTTTCTTAACATAAATCAAATCTAATACCTCAACTTTCCTAACCGGGTCATCAGAAGGAATCTGTTTAATGTGACCAAACCATCTAAGGCGACTCTCTCTAATCTTATCTTCCACTGGAGCTACTCCAACCATTTCACGTATATGCTCATTTCGTATCCTATCTCTAAGTGTAAAGCCACTCATCCACCTAAGCATCCTCATCTCTGCAACGCTTAACTTAGTATTATGCTTCTCGTTTAATGGCCAACATTCGGCACCATAAGTGACCTTTGAGGAGATTTTTTTATTTTTTATTTTTAACCTTTGAGGAGAATGATAAACGGCCTTGGACAGATTTAGTAACGCTGGAGATTTAGGACAGCTAAACCAGAACCACCCAAGGAAGGCGGTTACGGTTCCTATGAACAATAAAGAGTTTTTTAAGTAGCAAACAAAAGATGAAGACCACAGATAAATCTCAGAGATCAAGATAAAAATGTCATTATCTGCACAAATACAGTGATAATATTCAGTTCAGAACTCTGGACACTAAAGGCTTGAACAATAAAAAAATCCTACAATAGTGCGCCAGAGAAAACAAAGAAAGTTGTCAAAGCCCTTCAAAAAGAATTAAAATGTGGTCAACACAAGAGAGAACTATAATGAGCCTAGAATTTTTGTAACAAACATAGAAAGCATAAGCAGATGCATCGATCAACACTCAAGTAGAAGGCTCAAAGGTGAGTTCAATGCCATACTGGTCTCACTAGACGACATTGATGAAACTCGCTGCAAAGTACAAATATGTAAAATGATTTTATATTTATGACTGCTGAGATTAACAATTATGAGTTCCCAAGAGTATTAATAAAAAACGGGAGATCCATTGACATGCATTTCTATCAAATGCTGGGAGAAATAGACATCAACAAGAAAGTTTTTCAGCATACAAATACCCTGACCGGTATATAACAGCAATTCCTAAAAACCAAACGCTATATTGAAAATACTCACAACCTTATCAATTTAGAAACAAAAAAAGTTTATGGATTAGATAGAATTTAAATATTTTGCTTGCAAAACCAATAGAAAAATGCTTTCCTTTTCCAAGTACTTGAGGGTATAAAAATTGTTGGCTCATAAATGTGAGATTGGGCTTTAAAGAAGCCCAAAAACTACTTGGAAATTTCCAACATTGATGAGCAACCTAAGAGCAATGTTTAAAATTGCGTATTCGGGTATCGAGGCGTTTTTCATTCGTGAGGCGAGGCGTAAGCCTCAAGGCGTTTTGAGGCGTAAGCCTCAAAATCAAAAGATTGCGTAAACATTAAATGATAAATTTGTTATATACTAACGAGTGAATAATATAAAACATAAGATATGAAGTGAAATCAAAATATCTCAATAATAAGACAACATGAAATATAGTTCAACTCAAAATTCTATCTTTCCAAAATCCCAGTATTCTTTTCATTAACATATAATTCCGATTTCCAAAAATAAATAGCAATGACATATCACATAAGAACTCATAAATCATCAGCACTGTCATCACTAAGGGTTCTTCATTTGAATCATTATTATGGTGAACTGCTTTCTCCCCTTTCTCCTCTCTTATAGAGTCCAATATCGGGCATTTACTTCAAGATTTATGTAAGTTTATATATATATATAGCGTGAGACGTAAGCCTCATGCTAATGAGGCAAGGCGGGCCTCAATGCAGGCCTCAACCAAGTTGAGGCGCAAGCCTCATAAAAAAACTTCAAGGCGTAAGCATCGAGGCGTTTTTTACTGGAATTGCGCAAAGGCGGGCCTTAAGGCGAGCCTCATATTGCGCAATTTTAAACCATGCCTAAGAGTAAGGGAGATGCTTATATACACATCATGTAAGACAAAAAAAAAGCTCCTATCTCGATTCAGTACAGAGAAAATAGAAAGGAAATGGATATTTCTAGAACAATTTTACACACTTGAGATCAAGATATTTAATGAAATGGGTTGCACACCTCCAACATGCTACTAATGCCCATGATAAAAGCTTGACTATAAAGGAATTCATTTTTCTCGTCATTTCCAAGGGACTCAACAAGTACAAGGTCCAACTCTAGCACCTAGTGGAACATCTAACTTGCTTTTAACAGCATTGAATCCAAAGTTAACTGTTAAGAAAGTGACTATAGATAATTAAACTAAATAACTGCTATCTGTAGAAGTATGGAAAACAAGCGAATCAAAATTTAAAAATATTGAATATTTTCTAATAACTTAAGACATGAGCAACTATCAATAGCATGCAAAATTTATGGTTCCGAGAGAATTAACAATGCAAAAAATTATATAGCCACAAGTTATGGACATTGATGGCAAATTGAATTGGATGTATCCAACAAGTTATGTATCCACAAGAGTTCCGAGAGAATCCCTCAGAGGTGAAAACGCACAGAATGATGGGAACTCGTAATGTACTGATCAATGATGAGTTGTGTTATTTACTCTCCCTTATTTATCAGTACATTTAGAAGAATGCGGAGCCACTCAACAGGTGAAGCAATGGCAATCCCAAAATAACGGGCTTGGTTACAAATGGGCAACATTGACAAAAAATGCAAAGCAAGAGACACTTATCCGAGTCTTTCTTTCCTCTCCGTTATCATATTCAGGGTTTAGATTAGACAAGTTCTTTGAAGTCTAGCAAGTATTTAGTCTTAGGGGTTGGCTCAATGCCATTTGTATAACAATGTTAACTGGATAAAGATATTTTTTAGAGAGAAGTGTTATCTACAAAATGCAGCACGTTCGGTTCAATTTTATATTGCATAAATAATATAATGTTATCTGAAAGATCAAAGGTGAATATGATTTTAAGAAAATTATTTTAGAAATAAGATAGCCTTATATCCGTATGCTCATAAATTTGGTAGACATCAAGATGCAATTAAAAAAAGATAAATGGTGCTTATGAAATTATTATTTAAAGATTTCGGCGAATCAACAGTTAAATAGGACTCGACAATTCTGATCACTAGTAAATTTTGTATAGAGATTAGGTTTGTGGATAATTGAGGTACGTGAGTGAGGGAGAGAGATAAGGGTATGTCTCCTTGGCCTGCTATTGTGGTAAGAGAATCATCAGCAATGATGATTTTCTTATCACTCGAGCAAGGAGTGTAGTTGTAGTGGAGTGTGTCATGTGATATGTGGCTCCTGAGTTAATAATCCATACTCCTTTCGGGGGAGAGATCTTCCAAATATCTCCCAATACTGGAGAGAAGGTTGAGGATTGGGACTAGTGTTTTCCTTATAGTGAATCTCCCTAATGATTTAACGCGAAACTTCATTTTCCTGCTAGCAACAAAATCATCCGGAGTGGTTTTGCAGTTGTTAGCATAACTATGATACATGTTTTGATAACTCTAAACACCATAATAAACGCATTAAAACTCCAATTAAAACTATCACATCAAAATGTCATGCAACATGCATATAGAGTGAGCAAATAATGCCAGTTTATATTATTTACCAATGTCAAAGCTGATTCGGAAAAAATGAAGCTATGCGGTAAATCAAATGGATGCAAAGACAAATACATTAAAATGCTGGATATTGTCAATAAGAGTCTAAAAGTTCGATATAGCAAAATAATGCACACAGTGACCTGTAGATGCAGGAGTTGCAGAGTTCCTTTACCAATGTATGATGCTTTAGAAAGTCTATAACACAAGGTCATCTTCAAGGTAATTGTATTCAAAAGTAAACTCAGTTTTAATCCGCTGGCACCTGCAAATGGCATATTAAATTAGAATAAATCACCGGTAACATTTATTAGTATGAGAAGTCAAAGCTCCAATATAAAACAGCATAGATGCAGCCATGCACCAGGAACTGACATAGATCACTTTCCAACGCAATTAACAACATTGACATAGAATAATAAAATAACATGGTAAATAAGTTCAACAAAAACAACAACAAACCTTTACATAGGATCGGCTACATAAATCCTTTTTTTCTATTGTATTACATGAAGAGTTAAATTCTTATTTAAATCTGACTAGAGAAAAAAAAAATGCATGGCTGGTGTTAGGTTAGGATTCTTAGCA
The DNA here is from genome assembly GCA_016618105.1 of Dendrobium huoshanense. Taxonomy (NCBI): domain Eukaryota; kingdom Viridiplantae; phylum Streptophyta; class Magnoliopsida; order Asparagales; family Orchidaceae; genus Dendrobium; species Dendrobium huoshanense. The sequence continues at coordinate 22,969,122 of CM028349.1, forward strand.
AACATTATGGTCAAATCACTCATGCAACAACTAAAACCCAAGAGTTCTGTGTGAACTCCGAATAATAATTCCACACTATTTCTATCTATAAAATTATCTTTGCGAATTTAAATAATGTAAATTGGAATAATTTTACAACAGAATAAATGTAAGTAGTCCTTAAAAAGAACAAAAAATAGGAATTCATGATTATTAAAAGAAAAGAAACATTGGGTGATACATGGGCCTTTACTGTAAAATAGCAAAATCTAATGGTTCACAAAAGAGGTATAGAGTTAGACAAGTGGCCCAAAGCTAAACTCAAACAGATGGGGACGATTATCTTGAAACCTGTATTCCATATGCCAAAATTAATATTATTTGAGTTCTTTTATCATTAACAACAAAGAGGGACGAGAAGATACAATAGCTCAATGTCAAAAATGCATTCCAACATGTTTGTCTAGATAAAGTGTACATGGAAGAACCACCAAGATTTGGCAAGAATACAGAACAAAAGGTATGTAAACAATAAAATAAATATTGTATGGATTAAAATAGTCCCTTAGGGCATTTGAGAAGTTCGCAGTGGTGCTCTATAACAATGTTTAAAATTGCGTATTCGGGTATTGAGGCGTTTTTCATTCGTGAGGCGAGGCGTAAGCCTCAAGGAGTTTTGAGGCGTAAGCCTCAAAATCAAAAAATTGCATAAACATAAAATGTTAAATTTTTTATATACTAATGAGTGAATAATATAAAACATAAAAAAACATAAGATATGAAGTGAAATCAAAATATCCCAATAATAAGACAACATGAAATATAGTTAAACTCAAAATTCTATCTTTCCCAAATCCCAATATTCTTTTCAATAAAATATAATTTCAATTTCCAAAAATAAATAGCAATGACATATCACATAAGAACTCATTAGTCATCAACACTTTCATCACTAAGGGGTTCTTCATTTGAATCATCATTATGATGAACTGCTCTCTCACCTTCCTCCTCTCCTATAGAGTCCAATGTTGGGCATTTACTTCAAGATTTATGTAAATTTTAATATATATATGAGGCGTAAGTATCATCCCAGTGAGGCGAGGCGGGCCTCAAGGCTAGCCTCAACTAAGTTGAGGCGCAAGCCTCATAAAAAAAACTCGAGGCGTAAGCATCGAGGCGTTTTTTACTGGAATTGCACAAAGGCGGGCCTCAAGGTGAGCCTCATATTGCGCAATTTTAAATCATGCTCTATAATATGGGATACAAATAGTGTCAAGGAGATCATACATTCTTTATGAAAAATTCTACTTTGTGGGGAATATCTATACTAATAGTTTATGTAGACAACATTGTCATAATACTTAGTGACTTGGAAAGATATGGAGATTTAAAGAAGTGGCCACTCCAAGAAATTGGAATCAAGAAATCAAGTAAACTAAAGCGCTTCATTGTCATTAAGATTTCACACTCTCAATGTAAGATCCAATATCAAAATAGAACCAAATAAGGCCTATTGAAAGAGACTGGCAAGTTCGAATGCAATTTTGTTGAAAGCCTCATAAAATTTAATCATAGACTTTAAAAAGCTCGAGAAGACACAGTAGAAGAAAAAAAACCTCCTATTAAAGACATATGAAAAGACTTAGTTATTTATTACATAACAAAACCTGTCATTGTCTATGTTGTTGGAATGGTCAGTTAATTCATGCATAACTTTAAGGAATAACACCTTAGGGTTGTATATCGAATTTTATAATACATGAAATGAGCTCCCGGTGAAGGAATTTTATTAAAAATGTGAAGAATTTGACAGTCAAAGACTAGGTAGTTGTTGATTAAATAGGTTTTATGGTTCATATGAGATCAACTTCAAAATAAGAGGGAACCTCATGAATTCAACAAGTAAAAAAATAATATCATGACAAGATAAATTTAGATCTATCGCAGTAGGAATTTGTGCACTGCTATGGCAAAAAAAAAACTATTTGAGAATATCTAGTTTGAATGAAAAGTTCCTATTAAGCTTTATTGTAACAAAAAGTCGCCATCAATGTTGCACTCAATGTTGCACATAATTCTGTGCAACATAATTGAACAAAGCATACTAAAATTGATAGGCATTTTATAAAAATAAGCAAGATAGTGGTCTAATTTGTACTAATTTCATTATCACAGATGGGCAACTTGCAAACAATCTAGGATTTTTAGGAGCAATGTGTTACAAATTTATATACAAGCTTGAAATGAATATCATCCATTCATTCACTTGAGGGAGAGTATGATAAAATCAATCTCTAACTATTCCACCTCCACCTCTATCAATGTTTCACCATGTCTAACAGTCCATCTTCCTTATTCAGTTCATGGCACCTCCATGATCGATGAGATGATTTTGTCACTTCATCAATTAATGAACTTTCCTAATTATAATTGATTCTACATTTAGTTTTCATTCCGTTGTTCATGAATATTTCCAACTGGGGTTTCTCTATACTTGTATAAATTCAACACAAATGATAAAATCAATCACACAACAAATTCTCTCAAATTCTTGTCACAAATCTGTGACAATGAGTGAAAATTCTTCAAATAAGTTCTGCTCAAGGTATATTAGTAGCGGTTAAGAAAATAATAATTAAATAAAATTGGAGTTGGGCATACCATCCATGCTGTTGATTATCATCTGTAATATGAAAGTCAAAATACACATATGTTCCTTTCTCAAATTCATCTGTCGTAACTTTAGGCTCCTCATGTCGCTGAAACCATGTGTTATATTTCCTATGGTACCTCCAGGACTGTCGCTTCAATTCTCTCGCTGCTAAGTATTGTTGGTAGGTGTTCTGCAAAATTTATTCATATTATTTTATACAAATTACTGGTTTACCAATGTTTTAAAGAGCACATAGCCGTAATGAAGATACCTGTTGATAGTAAAATGCAAAGAATAACGTATCAGTGCCAGATTGGTCCATACCCAGCCTATCCCAAAAGGCTGGATTTTCAAAAATGTCAGCACGAGTCTGAGGATAGCTAGCAGGAGTCACGGTGGGATGCCTCTGAATTATTTTTTTAAAAATCATCAGATTTATTAAAATAATACCAAAGTTATCAGAGAAGAAAGTAGTAAACAATTGCATACAGTAAAAAGGTTGTACCGGTGTATAATTCTTGATTCGTTGTGAATCCTTGGGTTGAGGAAGCTTGCGAAGAGCTGCCTCAAGCATCTGCAAATTATAGTTCTGATCGTGCAGGCCACCAGAATTCACAGCTAAACCACTAAGGTTATCACCGATAGCACCAAGTTCTGAAACGCTTCTTCTTCCAATGACACCAAGACTGGCTGAAGACTGGCTTGATTGCAATACTTGTCCTGGAGAGAGATCTGTACCTCTGGGTAATTGACTAGCATCAACTATAGATGCAGAACTTGAGACCTAGTATAAGAGACAATTTGTAATTTCACAAATGGAAATATTAAGTAAAAGAAAAACATATAAAGAAGAGTCAACCCATGGATTAAACAACGTACTATCATCATGATGTGGGATTGCTTAATTGTATTTCTAAACCACTGCCCACACGTGTATGTACAACAAAACACAATAAAAATCAACAGAAATACATTTGTCAGTGTCACTTGTTCCTTAGATAAACATTTCACAAATAATGAGCGGTATCTGCAGTTCTAAACCTCTGCTATGAGGTGCATGCAGATCTTGAATAACAGCCAAAACAAACATATTATTTCAGTGTCGCTTATACCATTGAGTAAACACCACACAAATAACTCTAACAAATGCAAAATAAACCATTAAATTCTGATTTGTTATAATGAGCGGTATCTGCGTGCGCTAGAGGAGTTAGTGAACACTTCACCTTTCCAAATTTTCCTATCAAAATCATCATTCTGCAAGCTGTATATATATTTATTTTTTTACACCAATTGCAATTTTTTTAAGCACCAAGCGGAAAAAAAACTCATTTATGCACCTTGAGGCAATTTTGTTTTAAGTACTAAATAACAATTCCTCAAAGCATCAAGAGGCAATTGAACAGATGGTAAGAGAGGCATTCCTATGAAGTTCAATAAAATTGCTCTAGGAATAACAAGTGGTAACATTTCATATAAAATGTTTGTTCACAATAAGATAAAGTAGCAAAAGTGACAACGGGGCATTAATTACATAAAGCTCAATGGAATTGAAATGTACACAAATAAAATTAACATGTGGCGTAAGATAATGAATATTATTATTTCTAAAGTCTTTTACGTTTTAACCTCTTTTGAACTTAATATTCATTATTCAATTTAAAAGGAAATGTTGACTTTATATGTTTCAAAATGCACCTAATTAGACAAATATGACCCCAATACATTTATTTGGAGGAATTTGCCCAAATTTTTATTTTGGATAATTCTTTTGATAGCAGCATTGGCCATGGTTCTGAGAATGATCGAACAAGATAGCTGCTAAAACATCTTTCTTCCAAATGACATCGTCATTTTCATCTTTCAAGTGATGAGGACATCGGAGATCAACGGCTACGATTTTTTTTTAATTATTTATTTATATGTTTTTGTACTAGTTTATTTTATATTGTTGTTTTTCCATTTATACCCTTATGGGTGGTCATGTAGTGTTGAAGCCCGAAGGGCATTTTAGTCTTTGTTATTTTTCTTTTCATGAGGCCTATTTATAGGCTAGCTTTCTTGTATTAAGGGATGATGATTATTGATAATGAAAAGTTTGATGTTTTTGTTGATCTCTTAGTGAGTTCACGTGATCTCTTAGTGAGTTCATGAGAGGAGAAGCCCGAGGAGGGTAATTCGCAATACCCGCCAATCTTTGGAAGAGTCCGAGGTTCGCGGTTCTTACGATCTCTTTGTGAATTCGTTAGTTATCTTCTATTTTACTCGTATTTTTGTTGTTCATCTCCTTCCTCCCCTCCTCATCCACCCAAAGTTCCCCTAGCTCCATTGCCGCCGCCCCTTGGACTCCACCCGCCGGCCACCCTCACGGCTCCGGCCGGCCACTTTGTCGGCAACCTCCCCAACCGTCCACTCCTCCCTCCCGCATGCTCCAAATTTGAAATTTGAATTTCGAATTTCGAATTCTTTTCTAATTTAGAAATCCAATTTAGGAAAGTTTTATTTGATAAATTCCAATTTCAAATTAAAGTAAGTTGGAATTCTCATAACTTACCTCCACGTCATCACCCACCTTGTTCTTCAAATTTCTAAAATTCAAATTTGAATGAGCTCCAAAATTTCCATAATTGCCAAAGTCCAAATAAGGAAAGAATTGGATTGAACCCAATTCAAATTTCATGGCATGAGGAGTTACTAATTCTCATCCTAGGTGGCATCCTCCCAATCGGAAATTGATTTGTTCACACTAATCTCCCTCCTCTCCTCTCTACATGCCGCCGGCCTCATCAAGGGGGAAGTCCATTTAATGCTAGTTTAATGTCATCAATGCCTTGATCCAAAATTCAAATTTCAAAATAACTCCCTTAATTTCATTCATAATCTGAAATTAATTTCAGATTATGAAATGAAACTCCCATCCCCCTCTCTTGAAACCGCCGGCCTCCTCCCCTCTTGGCTCCCCTCCATTAATTCCCCCATTCAAAGCATTAATGCCTATGACTTGAAATTCAAAATTCAAGTCTTTCCCTCCCAATTTAATCAAAACTGAAATTAAATGTCAGTTTTTGATTAATCTCCCTTTAATTCCTTCCAAATCCACTACTCCTAAGTAAGGAATTAATTCAAACGCTTCCCCTCCTTGCTGGCCGAAATTCCCCACAGCTGTTGGCTGATTTTTCCTTCCCAAATCCCTTCCAAAACTCCAGGAAAACTGCTTCCCAACATCTCCATTTGCTGTTTGGAAATTCCTGCAGCAGCTCACCGACGTCCAGTCATCCCGGGAGCGATAATTGCTGTCCAGATCTCAGGGACAGCCCTTCTTCCTGTCTAGAAGTTTCCCTGAGCACAATAGGTTGCTATCTTGTTGACCACAGCAAACTAGGATGCTGTCTAGCCGTCCAGAACCAGTCCTAGCTGCTGTCCAGAGGAGATCTAGTGTCGTCCAACCGCCCGAAGAAACACCCATTGCTGCTGAGTGGTTCCAGAAGTTTGAAGGCTGCTACCCCTTCATTCCCGCAATCGTCATAGCTTCATAACTCCTTTTTTTTGGGTAAACTCTTCACTCACTCTCTATCTTCTGAGTTTACTCTACTCGTGGTTATAATTTGACTCACAAAGCGCATGTTTTATCGCCTCCGCTAAACCTAATATTTGAATGAGTTGTGAGAGAGGCCCTTCATAATACTAATCTTATTGTTAGCATTGGAATTTCTCGTTGAAACCACTCATGTATGCAAAGTAAGACGTAGTTGACTATTTAATGATCTCAACCTCTCGCATGTGTTTAGACCAAAGCTATTTTATCACCTTATCATTTTTATTTTGTCGTTTATCATCAAGAGAAAGCTTATAATTATTGTGCTCTAAAATTTAAGCGTGCAAACTTCCTTAATTTAATCATCCATGCTAATACGTTTCACATTATCTTCAGAAGCTCCTCGTTCTGCATATAAGCGATCATAATATCCCTGCTCGGATCCATGGCCACTTCCTTGCTCAAACTAGTGCCGTATTTGCCGCCGGGAAGGTCCTCGGCGCCTTCAAAACAAACGTTGAGGGCGCCGTCGCGAGTCCACATGATTCCGCAGCGTTTCAACACGTCGCGCAAACGAACGCCGCGCCAGAGCGAGGTGGAGATGGCGGCGGGGCCCCAATTGAAGCCGATGGTTTGGCGAAGCATGTTCTGTTCCTTGCGGCGGTTGCCGGCGCAGACTAGAGTGACGGGGATTTAGAAAGAGGGAAAATCGAGGAGGGAGTCCATGGAGAGGCAGCAGGGGCGGCGGACGAGGCCGGAGATGTCGATGGACCAGAAAGATCTCTTTGTGAGTTCCGACTTTCCCAAGATCTCTTTGTGAGTTCTTGAGGAGAGTTTCGCGGATCTCTTTGTGAGTTCCGAGATTCTCAAGATCTCTTTGTGAGTTCTTGAGGAGAGTTTCGCGGATCTCTTTGTGAGTTCCAAGATTCTCAAGATCTCTTTGTGAGTTCTTGAGGAGAGTTTCGTGGATCTCTGTGTGAGTTCCGACATCCCTACAATCTCCTTTGAGATCTTGAAGTTTAAGAGCTTGAGGTTAGAAATTCCAAGATTTCCCCAAACTTCTCATCCTCTACCAAGCTCGGGCTTTTCCTCCCCAAGTTCTCCTTGCCACCGGCCCTGTTGGCCCGTCTAGAAATTCACCCGCCGGCCATCCCTTAGGCCGACGCCCACCAACCCCCACCTCCCCGCTCTTCCTCCTTGGAATAAAGAAATTTCTTAATTAGGAGAGGCTCACAATTAATGACAATTCAAAATCAAAATTTGAATTTGAATTAGCATTAATTACTCCTTAAATTCGTCCCTCCAATTAAGCCAATAACCATTAATTTAAATCTGAAATTTAATTTCAGATTTAAGTCAATTAATCATTTAATCCTCACAATTAATGACAATTCAAATTCAAAATATGAATTCAAATTAACATTAATTACTCCTTAAATTTGTCCCTCCAATTAAGCCAATAACCATTAATTTAAATCTAAAATTTAATTTCATATTTAAATCAATTAATTATTTAATCTTCCCAATTAATGACAATTCAAATTCAAAATTTGAGCATTAATTACTCCTTAATTTCAGATTTCCATTCTCTCTCCCCAAATTAATTTGGGCTTTAATTAATCTTGTCACCTAGGCAAGTATATGGCGTTTACGTTTCACATCATCAAGCAACATATCTCCTCAACCTAGAGCAATACCCCTACCGTAATGATTAAACGCGAACCCTTCAATTGAACAAAAGATTAGTATTCACATCTTTTTCGTTATGCAAGTTTAAATGTAATCATCATCTCTTCTACAACAAACAATCCTATGTTATAATAAGAAGGAGACGAAAGATCCTTAGGTTCAAAAATAAATAAGGTTAAAACAATTGCTGAAAAATGTGCCTCCATTAATAAATAATGATCCAATTACTGTAAAAGCTATATTCTCTTAAAGAAATTTGAATACAATTGATTTTTCTGATTTGAAATAAAATTGCCAACTTTCATACATTATTAGGTCAATCAAAATTAAATATTATTTCCACATTTACCAATCATGTTTGGAGAGCCTAATTTGCTATTGGTAATTGATGCTCAAGAAGTCCTCGCCTCAAATTTTGAAAATTATTAAGCATGGATAAACATAATATTCAAAAATTTGTACATCTAAAAACATTAATTCCTGTTCATGTTCCTGATTTTACTAGAATTCATAACTTTTTTAAGCTAAAAGACAGAATTTGAATACAAAGTTGACTATGAAAATGTTAAATTAGTTTTCCTACCGCATATGTTGACTTCAAATCATCATCATTGATACCCTTGTCAAGACCAATACTCACAGCAGGCTCCACATTCAAATCGTCCAGCAGAGTCTGCTGTTGCAGCTCGTCTACTTTAGCGCTGCCCATATCTAACATTATGAAATAAGCAAACAGACTAGGCAATAATCATCAAGTACTGAAGGTTAATAGATACAGGATTTTTTTTTAAAAAAAAAGAAGCTAACCAGTTTCTTTTGCTCCGGTTAATGGCAATATATGATGTGATTGTTTATGCATGGGAGCCTGCAGCTGTTGTTGAACAGATGTAGCAGCAACTAAACCTGGTGGCTGAACATTAAGCCCTATTCCGACCTAACAAACAATGGAAAACAGCAAGATTTACAATTGCATCCAAAGAAAAGAAAAGTAAATTACCTAACACGCTACAAGGGATCTAAACAGAACTAATTATTAAATTAAATGCTATCAATACTTTCAGCGCATCCAATGAAAAGATTTACAATTGCGTCCAAAGAATGCTAGCTTACCTAACAAACTACAGGGGATCTAAATGGAACTAATTATTATAATAAATGATACTTTCAGTTCACAGGACATAGCTATCAACTTTATAACTATAAGAAAAAAGAATCAGTACAACAAATAGCCATGTCTAAATGAAACATGAACCTGTTGTAAAAGGGGACTCTGTTGTTGCATAGGGAATTGTTTGGTATTAGCTCCAGTTAAATGAGGGACACCAAGAAGGGTACCATGGCCTTGTTGCTGCACTTGTTGGAGACGTTGCAGATACTTCTCCCTCTGGTCTGGAGCAATCTCAGGTCTACCACGTAATTGTGCCTATAAAAATGTTGTATAAGAATTCTTCAAAGTGTCTATTACTGTATTTCATTCTTTCAAAATATGTAAGAGCACAAGCATAAAAGCATAACCGAACCCATGCAACAGAAATTAATACAAAATAAGTTTTAAAAAGCTCATAGCAAAATGATTCATCTAAAACCTTAACAATAAGACAATAAGGAAACCAAAGAAAAATATTACCTGCCATAAATGGAACAATTAAGAAATACTTATTTTCGTGGAAATGGCAAAACAAATATTCAAATTTATTTAGCAAACAGCATCTTATTGATGAATGATCATTTTGGCATGTATGATATTCAAGTGGCATACACTCAAAGTGAGATTCTACACAGTTTGAGTAGGGACAGAAATTGGTTGGGAAGTCTAGAAAGTTTTTTGAGCCACTGACTCTGTCCACAATCTGCCTTTTTTTTCTCCAACCTATTTCTTCCCTTTATCTTCCACAAACAATGCAAACATAGTGGAAAAAAGGAACACCTGATTTCCATCTTCATACTACATCACGTGTAACCAAACCATATGACTAGTATAAAGTTGCACAATGAAAATAGTTCATAAACAAAAGATTCACCATTCTTTTATTTAAAAGGGAGCAATAATAAACTAAATGAAGATTTAAATTCCGAAATAACATAAAAGCATACCATTTCATTTTGATTCTGAAAGGAAGTTGGACTTTGAGGCCTCCATTGGCCTCCACTGACAGCAGATGGTGAAAAAACTCTTCCACCAACAATAGGACTTTCAGCCAAATTAATTGAATCAATCGGGACAGTCCCATCATTAGCTTGTGAAACCTGCTGTAGTAGCATTTTACTACTTAAAGGAGAAACCAATGGCTGAGCAAGAGCAGCACTAGGAATTCTTTCATCAACACTCAGAATGGTTCTCTTGCTCATGTCGGATGCTGCAGAGACTGAACTGAGAGCTCCAGGGCTAGAAATGCCAACAGAGCTTAAACTTATGGGAGTACTAGTGGATGCTTGATTCGATGGTACTCTATTTAGGCCTCTTCCTAGCGCAATCTCAGGGATAGCAGGAGACCTCCTTCCAGGGAAGGAGATGATATCATCTTCCTTAACTAAAACAGATGAGTTTACAAGTGGGGGGGTAGTGGCAGATAAACTGTCAGATGCACCACGAACAGGACCAGAAAATATTGATGTTGCAGTTGGACCAACTGATGGACGCACAGAAGCATTAGAAGTAGCAGCAGAATTGGATCCAGCTGATGCCCCCAGAGCTACAGCAGATGGAGCTGCTGTTGGAGGAGACCCTAGGGCTACGATTTTCGATGGCGGAGTTCTCGGAGTGCTGTCAGCATTAGCGTCCTGAGAAGCTGTTTCTTCACTTTGGTCTTGAGCAGAATTCTATTGAGGGTTGGCTGCTAATAAGTCAGTCAAATAAATAGCAACAAGAATATATATGAAATACAAATTATTATGTAAAAAGACTTAATATATCAGAAGAGGAGAAAAAGAAAAAGAGCAGCGCCGTTTATCTTCACTCCTAAAAGCAAATTAATTGAACTAAACCAATACTTCTATTTCTTTAGCGAGAGGGTGCCCAACACAGTATATTGGATATTGGTAGTAGAATTCTTATTCCTTCTCTACCGGCAAAAATCAGAAGGTCCCTGGACAGGAAAATCAATATAATCTTCCAAACGAGGGGAAGTCTGTGACCATAAAATCAATAAATTCACTTCAGTTAGCAATAACCAGGGCTTCACTTGGAAAAGAGATGAAATACACATCAAGAAGGAATTTCCCTTTGCATTATCAGAAAAGTGTTAATCTCACTGAGAAGGAAAATTCCGGTGAATTTATAACAAATAGACAACAGCTTAGAAGCCTTCAACACAATCAAAAGACTCCCTTCACGGTATTAGACTAATAAGGCCACTTGCTCCCTTAAATTACAAATCCATTGTAGTGTTGAGTTCAATTTTTGAGATAAGCACTCTATAAACAAAACAAGCAGAGGCAAGAATCACATTGTTCAAACTTGCTAATTTATATTCTTACTGAGCTCAAAATAAATATATCGCAGAGTATTAAAATCATGTTGAAAGTATTTTATCTTATTTTCTTTATCATGCTCACACTGTCAAACTTAAATTAAGCCTAACAAAATATATGTGATTTGCTAATATTTAAGCTTATAACCTCTTTACCTAGCAAATGTTACATAATTCTTCATAAATCATAAGAAATTCGAATAATTCAAGCTGCATGTTTTCAATATTTAAAAGTCAAATATCAATAAATAAATTAAATTAAAATATATAACACTTTGATTATTATGACCATCATAATTGTATATTTATAAATATATTCCACTTAAAACGCATGGGTCAGATATAAGTTTAACAGAAACCTAAAATGAGAAATTAAATAAGCTAATAAACAAACAAAAATAAGTATTGAATGATAGTTGAATTGTACATAGAGCATATTGTTCCATTTATCCCTAAGTTGCACTTTGATGATAAGCAACTAAAATAGTTAAAGTTTATTTTATTATCTTTAAAAAGTTCAGACAAATACTTTATTTTTCAAGAGAGTGCAGTGAATGTTATGTGTTTATAATATCTCATACATGGCCAAAAGTTTTTCATGCTGCTCGCAGTATATGCAAAACCAAACATAAGTCAAACGTTAAATCAGCCATAGGAACGTAGTCAAACAAGTTTAATTTACACCGCAATTGCATTGTTTGATCTTCAAGAAACATAGAAACTGCAGTTTTAATCAATGGCCTGTTTGTGTGTATTTTGCTATTTACAACAATGGATTTTGCCCTTAGACAATATAACAAGAAAGAGGAAGCGCCTTGCTATACTTATTGTTTTTCCTTCAGTAGTGGAGAGGATATAAAGAATGCCACGAGAAACATAAAGTTTTGCTCAAATTAAGAGTATCATAAATCAAAGGAAATCAACCACAAATAATTATCAGATCAAGCTAAACCTAATAGTTCTAGGACATTAATTATATATAACTTCAACCAAGAGGATCCTCATGTCCCATGGAATGCTCACAATGATGTGAAGTGGCCATTGAGCTTCCTCTAAAACGATTGTCAAGTGTCACAAATCAAAACATAATTAGGTCAAAATATTTGGATTATTATTCAAAATAAATTCAAATTTCACCCGAGGATCTTTTGTCTCTAAACTTAATAGAAATAACAAATTCATTAAATGCATATGAGATTTTTTCATTCTTTGACCTTTACTGGCTGATAACACCACTTAAATTAGAAGAACTAAGGGAACTAACATATAAACATTGATGAAAACTCCAATGCCGCAGGATCAGAGCTTGTCAACAATAGCAATTGACAAAAATTTAAAAACCTAATCGGCAAAACAACAAAACACATGAAGGCGCTATCTGTTCAACCAACTGGTCGCCTAAAAGCTTGCATAACTAAATAACGGCTAAAAGTAAATGATTTACTTAGTTTCTTAACTCAATTTTATTTAGCATAATACAATAATACTGTTTAGATAAAAGTTGGTAATACCAATTTCTAACCGGCAAATGAAAGTTACAGTTGCAGTCTTACTTACAATGGAATTCTTAATTGTAGAAACAGAGCCAACGCCCTGCCAAGGATACAAAAGAAAATAAAGAAAATATTTCAATATGAATATAATGCACAAATGACACGCATATGAAGTATAAAATTCAGTACGTAATAAAAATAGATATAAAGAAGTATATATGACATTATAAAGGCTACCTTCACAGAGAGTATCAGAAAGGTGTGGTAGTTGTGAATTGTGATTACTATAAAATTTATCATTTCTCAAATTTTGTCTATATTACAATGAGCTATGATGCACCAACGCTCATCTTAAAGAGGGTGAATTATTAGAACCGGTCACCAGACCTAAATTTGCGTTTGGAACCCTACGCTTTTGATGTATTTTTGCAAAAGGACAGCTAATATGTGTTTTTACTGCGCATATTAGCTGCCCTATTATTGAGTATTTGAAAAGCGCAGGAAAAGGTCACCAAATACACAATGAGTGAGATATTTGTTGCGTTTTTTCTTTATTTTTGCAAATACTCAACAAAAAAGCAATTAATATGCAATTAAAATTGTGTATTAACTGCCTTTTTGCAAAAATACATCAAAAGCGCAGTAAAAGCGTATGAAAAGCGCACGGGTTCCGGACGCAGATTTAGGTTCGGAGATCGGACCTAATAATTCGCCCTTAAAAAGGACATGCAGTGTCCACACGTGGAAAACACGTGTCCGATTAAAAAAATGTTTAAATTTAAGCGGATACGCGTGCCCTAATTTTTTATGATAAAAGTATTTTAAATTATAAATTTTTTATATTCTTATATTTACTAAATCAAATAAAACATTACATTCGCACGTATATGCATCAATATGAGCCTCCCGTATGCCTTAGGGTTTCTGCCCCTTGCCCCGTCTCCCGCAGCCCCTCCTGGTGCCGAAGTTCCCTCCTCCCATCGCTTTGGCACACATCGATCTCCCCACATCTGCTCTCTCTCAATCTCACACTGGAAGACCCACCGAACCCCTCTCCTCCTTCATCACTTTGGCACGCATAGCAAATTGAAGCTTGTGTCCGACCTCTGACCTCAGGCCCGAACTCGAGTTCCGCTCCAGCTATTGGACTCGACCGCCTCCGAGCATCCTGTCGGGCCGAACATCCCTCTCTCCCGCAGGTATATTCCCTACCCCTTCTTCCTTCTAGTATTCCTCTTCTCCATTCCCTTCCCCTTCTTCCTTCTACTCTTGAAGCTATGTTGTTGCACATAATTCTCTAGTCATCAATGCAATAATTGCAGGATTTTCAGTCTATGTTGCTAAAAATTTGATCGTATATCTGACAATGTTTCCGGGTTGCTTAGCTTTGTTATATTTTGCATGATTATTAGAGAATAAATCTTTTTTTTTTGTCAACTTATCATTTGTAGTCTTTTCACACATGTCATAGCATTCCGATCTTTGCCACACTCAAATAGGTTATCACTGATATATTTATCATATGTTCATCCCTATAAAACATAGTCATCTAAACATGTTGTACTAGACATTTTGTATTAAATATTTAATATTATAAGCTAGACAACTTATCATGACATTCATTTATTAGTGTTTGTCATTTCTAATATGATGTTATATTAATTTCTATCACTATATAAACAAATTGTAATGGCGTGTCCACGTCGTACCCGTGTCCTACATTTTCAAAAAAAATGTGTCCCATGTCCGTTTCGTGTCCGTGTTCGTGCATCATAGACAATGAGTAAGTCTATAAGACTTTTCTCAAACACAATAAAATTCAAGCATGCAATGATAACTAGAAACTCATATATAATACATTAAACCGAGTAAATTCATTTTAGCAATGTGGTTTTTACCTTTGCTATAACATAAATATTTAGAAAAAATTCAAAATAGTCCCCAGACTATTTATTTGTGGCCAATTTAATCTAGAATCTCACGTTACAACTTAGTCCTTCAAATATACAAAATTGATCCCAATTAAATCCCTTGACTATACAAAACTGAGCCTAATTTAGTCCCAAAGAGATCATTTTGTATCAATTTTGTATAGCCAAGGGAGTAAACTGGAGCAACGTGATACTAGGGGACTAATGGTCATATACAAAAGTCGGGGACTATTTTGAAATTCACCCAAATAAATATTAATATATTCATAGACAAGCTAACATAACAATCAAAATTTGCTCCATCATCTAAAAATACAACTTATATTCAAATGACAATATGTGAAAGATACAGAGCAATTAAAAAAAACTATCTCAAGCACAATGCAAAAAATAACATTTGTGCAAAAAATAACATGTATCTCATTTTGAATATGCTACACCAAGAAGAATTAGCTTAAATAAAGAAATTCAAATGCAAAAAATTGTTTCTCATCTTTAATGTATTACACGGAGTAAATTAATAGAAAAGTATAATTAGAACTCATGCATCACTTATAAGAAAATCATTCACAGATTAAAAACAAATATTAATACAAACTAACAAAATTTGTTCGATCCACCAAATACACTCCTTGTCAGACCTTTGTTGAAAATATTCAATATGTTTGAGAAAATCCAATAATGAAAACAGCAAAATTAAATAGCTAGTGTTAATTAAACCAACTCAATTTAGTTTTTACATTCAACCTAGTATCACTTGCGAGAAAAATAAGAATTTGAAAGTGTCAAATGGGCTCTAAAATTCATCATGGACTTCGGCTAGATTGCATTAATGATGGGCTATGGTGGGATACCCACTAAAGCTCACATATGATATAAATATATATGTACTTTTTCAATAAAATTTATAATAGAAATTCACTCAATTTTCATAATTAACATCAAATGGACTCGATTTTGTTCAAATTGAACATTGAGAAGTGCAAGTCAAAAAAATCATTTAATATTGATTTTGAGTTATGAAGTATGGATATTCAAAAAGCCCTTTTGTATTCATAATAGACATCAATTAAACCTGAAACACCTCTGGCATGCTATATCATTACCCAATCTCAGTTCTACTTAAATTTGTCTAGTCTCTAATGGATGATTGTGAACTTCTTAGAAATTATTTCAACCCATACCCTATTAGTTTGCTTAATGGTGCATTCAAAAATTTCTTAATATTTCGATTGAATTCATTGCTAGAAGTACCTTTGATTATCATCCATGATTTACCATCAAGCAACAAGAAAAAAATATTTTCAAAGTGGGTTTTGAAAATTGTTCCTCATGTTGAATGTTTTACACCGAGTAAATCAACATTAAAAAAGTATAATTTGAACTCATTCATCATTATAAAAAAGCATTCACAGATTCAAGAAAATATTAATACAAACTATTAAAATTTTCTCCATTCACCAAATACACTCCTTATCAGACCTTTGTTGAAAAAATTCAACATGTTTGAGCAAATCTAAGAATGAAAACAACAAAATCAACTAGCTACTGTTAATTGAACCAACTAAATTTATAGTTTTGACATTCAACCAAGTATCAATCAGGAGTAAAATAAGCATTAAGAAGTAAATCATGGTGATGTGAAACGTACTTGCAAGGATGATTAACTTAGGGAGTTTGCACGCTTAATATTAGAAGCCATAATAATCATATCTTCACAATGAATGCTCTAACGACAAAAGAAAGCACTATGAGCGGTAAAATAAGCTTAGGCCGAATCACACGCGTAAAAGTTGAGATCATAAAACAATCACGTTAATCTGATGTTGCATACATGGAGGATTTTCAACAAGAGATCCCTAGATTAACAATAAGATTAGCCACAATGCAAAGATCCCTCACTTCACTCTCTAGCTTACTAAGTTTTTTTTTAGTGGAGGATAATTAACATGATCTTCATGGATCCAAAATAATCACAAGCGAGAAGTAGACTAGGAAAATAAGAGATTTGGAGGGAGAGTTTACCTAATGGGAAGACAAGAAAGACCTCTTAATTGTTGTTGGATAGCAGCCGACTCTTCTTTGGTGCACTGGACAACCTAATACTTTGCTGAAATGTTCTGGATTGCAAGCCAAAATCTCTGGACAGCATCCACGGAAGTTTGGACAGCAGGTTTTGGGTCTTGGGAGTTCTGGACAGCAACTCGTAGGCTTATGGATAGTAGCATTCAAGTTTCTAATACTCAGGATAGCATATGACACCTGTCCAAGAATCTGGACAGCAAACTGGAGGAGGGAATTTCAGGGATTTCCTCCCTCTGGACAGCAAGGGGACGAGCAGAATAATCTGGACAGCCTCCAAGCAAGGGGACGAGCAGAATAATCTGGACAGCCTCCAAACAACGCCCAGAAAATCTGGACAGCAGCTCTCTATGTTCGGAAGAATTTTGGACAGCTTTGATAGGGTGTTGGGAGCCTTTGGGCAGCAATCTCTGGCCTTCAGCAGTGCAGAACAGCCAGCCAATATGGCTGGAAGATGGGGACAGTCAGCAGGAATCTCTGGGAAGGGAGGAAAACGTGAGAGGAGTTTTGGGAAGTGGCGGCTAGAGCTGAGAATTGTAAGGGAATTAATGAGATAAACTTGGGAGAGAGAAAAGTCAAACAAAATCTGAAATTAATTCTCAGATTTAATAAAATAATAGGGAAGGATTTGAATTTGAATTCAAATCAAAGGATTAATGGGAGGTGAGGAATTATGGGAGGTAATTAGAGAGTCTTAATGGAGAGCAATTAATGAAAATTGGAGAGAGGGGGAAAGATTAAGTGGCCGGCCATGTAGGGAGAGGGGAGGGGGAGTTAATTGCTTAGTATGTGGGGCCCACCAAAATTACTAAAGGTTTTAATCAAATCTGAAATTTTAATTCAGATTTCATTAGATGAGGGAGTTTCCTAATTGAAATTTATTAGGGAGGGAATTATTTGAATTCAAATTAATAAACCTTCCTAATTGGGAGGGTTATTTTAGGAAAGTATTTATGGGCTTAGAATTTTGAATTTCAAATTCATGGGAGAGGGAGAGGTGGCCGGCGGCATAGGGGTGGAGATGGTGACGGGCCGTGGTGGAGATGGTGTCTTTGGGAGGGGTGGCCGGCGACTGGGTAGGCCAAGGCAGCCGGCGGGTTGGGGGAAACAGGGGCTTGAGGTGGAGGAATTTGGGAGATAATTTGGGTGGTGAGAATGGCCGGCGGTGGAAGCTATGGACGTAGACGGGTGGAGAGGGAATTCGATGCAAGAAGAAAAATAAAAGAAAAAGAAAATAAGAGAACCGCGAACCTTGGAATCCACCAAGATAGACGGGTATTGCTTTTGCCCCACTTGTGCCTCTCTTCTCACGAGCTCACTAAGAGATCATTCCAAGAGAGAGAACTTAGAACTCACAAAGAGATCCATAAGCACAAATTGAAAATTTCATATCAATATTCATCATCCTCAAATTACAAGAAACTAGCCTATAAATAGGCCACATGAAGAGAAAAGAAATAAAAGACTAAAATGCCCTTCGGGCTAAAACATTACATGACCACTCATAAAGGTAAAAAGGAAAAACAACAAAATAAAATAAAACACATAAATAAATAGACTCAAGATCGTAGCCGTTGATCTCCGATGTCCTCATCACATGGACTCTGGCTAGTTTGCATTAATGATGGGCTTTGGCGAGATACCCACTAAAACTCATTTATGATATAATGTATTTCTCTAGTAAAAATTATAATGGAAATTCACTCAATTTTCATAGTCGAAATCAAATGGACTGGATCTTGTTCAAATTGAGCATTGAGAGGTGTAAGGCTAAAAATTAATTTAATATTGATTTTAAGCTATAAAATATGGATATTCAAAAAGCCTTTGTATTCATAATAGACATCTGTTAGACCTGAAACACCTCTGGCATGCTCTATCATTAGCCAATCTCAATTCTACTTATATTTGTCTGGTCCCTAAAGTATGATTGTGAAGTTCATAGAGATTATTTCAACGCTATTAGTTTGCTTAATGGTGCATTTAAATTTTTCTTAACATTTTGTTTGAACTCATTGCTGGAAATATCTTTGATTATCATCCATGATATACCATCAGCCAACAAGTTTAAAAAAAAAATTCAAAGTGGGTTTTGAAAATTGCTCCTCGTCTTGAATGTATTACATCAAGTAAATCAACATTAGGAAAGTATAATTTGAACCCATTCATCACTTGTTGATGATATTTTGTTGTTCTATGGCGCCTCTCCTTTTAAATTTAACAATCCCATCAACACAACAACAACAACATCAAGCCTTTATCCCACTACGTGGGGTCGGCTACATGAATCCTTTTTCTCCATTGTCATATTAAAAGTCAAATCTCGTTTAAATCTAATAAAGAAAGGTCATTCCTAATATTTTCTAACATAGTATTTTTAGGTCTACCCCTACCTTTCTTAACATAAGTCAAATCTAATACCTCTACTCTCCTAACCGGGTCATCGGAAGGCCGCCGTTTTATGTGACCAAACCATCTAAGGCGACTCTCTCTAATCTTATCTTCTACTGGAGCTACTCCAACCTTTTCACGTATATGCTCATTTTGTATCCTATCTCTAAGGGTAAAGCCACTCTTCCACCTGAGCATCCTCATCTCTGCCACACTTAACTTGGTATTATGCTTCTCTATTAATGGCCAACATTCAGCACCATAAAGCATTGCAGGCCTCACTACCGTCTTATAGAATTTTCCCCTAAGTTTGAGGGGTATATTTCTATCACATAACAAGCCCGATGCATTCCTCCACTTCAACCATCCAACTTGAATTCTGCTGATAATATCCCCATCTATTTCACCATCACTCTAAACAATAGATCCAAGATATTTAAAACGTGTACTCTTATTAATGACTTGATCGCCCAAAGTCACAATCCCCTCACTAGATCTATTACTACTAAAATTACGCTCCATATATTAAATTTTAGATCTACTCAAGCGAAAACCTTTAGACTCTAAGGTTGACCTTCATAATTCAAGTTTACCTTCAACTCCCTCTCTAGTCTTATCAACAAGAAGAATATCCCAAGGTACATCCTCTTGCAAATGTCTAGTGAGAAAATCCATGACTAAAGCAAAAAGATATGGGCTTAAGGTTGATCCTTGATGTAACCCAACCAAAATAGGGAAATACTTGGTCAATCCACCTTGTGTTTGAACATAAGTAATAGCTCTTGCATACATATCTTTAATGATTAGAATATAAGCATTATTGACTCCTTTCTTTTCAAGAACTCTCCTTAGCACTTCTCTTAGAACTTTATCATATGCTTTTTCTAAATCAATAAATATCATATGTAGATCCTCCTTATTTTCTCTATATTTCTCAATCAATCCTCTTAATAAATGTATGGCTTCCATAGTCGACCTACCCGGCATGAATCCAAATTGATTTTGAGAAACATTAGTATCACGCCGCAACCTATGCTCCATAACTCGCTCCCATAATATATTAAATATGTTTGAGGAAGTTTTTTGGCCTTAGAATCAACTTCTCCAAATCCTCTCTAATAAACCTAGGTAAGCAACCAGGCCTAGATGCACTTCATACTAATATTTTTGGATGTTTGTAGAATTTTAACATTCAATTACTTGGATGTACCTTTGGACTCTAAAGGTATCCAGTATGCTCTTTGAAATCCTGTCATACTTAAAAGATCTGATTGAGGCTTTCTTCATGGAAAGCGAACTTCTTATCTTAAAGGGAGTAAGATTGTATTTAGCATCTTTATGTTTTTTTTTAAATGGCTCATTAGCATTTGGATTATTAAATGGATCATTAAAAAATTTGATAGCATTAGAAGGAACGTTTTCTAAAAAAGGTTTGAGTCTAGTACTGCTCTTTCTTTCTTTTTTTTTTCCTAGTACTGCTCTTTAAATCATCAATTAGAAGAATTTATACTAAAAAAGATAAAAGAAGCCTTGTTATCAAAGAACCTTAAAGTGTGAATTTCTCTTCTTGGTGAATGGATTCACACTGCTTGACAAAGTACAAACTAACAATAATTCTTATGTTTAGCTTTATTATTCATGGAAAGCAAACTTCTTATCTTAAAGGGAGTAAGATTGTGTTTAGCATCTCCTCTGTTTAAAATTGCGCAATGCGCGCCTCTATGCAATTCCTCCCAAAACCGTCTTGAAGCCTACGCAATTCCACCTCTGCAAGAGGCGTACGCCTCACTGGGACTGAGGCGGCCTCAGAGGCGCAATTGCGCAATTCTTAGTGAGGCGTACGCCTCATGGGAATGGGCCCACTCACTTAAAATGAAGTTTTTTCTCCTTATACCCGAACGGCAACAGCTCTTCCGAAATTTCCCCATCCCGCACGCTCCAGTTCGCGAAACAGAGGGCGCTCGCACAGTGCTTACCCGTCGGCTTCCTTCCCGCCGCTTCTCCCGCCGGGGCCGCCTCTCTCAGGCAAAGTTGAAACTTCCGGCCGCCCTCTAGGAGCACTCCACATTGGATTTTAGGTATTTTTTTTTAAGTTTAGGATTAGATTTTTCAAGTTTAAGAAAATCTAGGGTTTACCCTTAGAGATAGGATACGAAATGAACATATACGTGAAAAGGTTGGAGTAGCTCCAGTAGAAGATAAGATTAAGAGAGTCGCCTTAGATGGTTTGGTCACATAAAACGGCGGCCTTCCGATGACCCGGTTAGGAGAGTAGATGTATTAGATTTGACTTATGTTAAGAAAGGTAGGGGTAGACCTAAAAAGACTTGGTTAGAAAATATTAGGAATGACCTTTCTTTATTAGATTTAAATGAAAATTTGACTTTTAATAGGACACAATAGAGAAAAAGGATTCATGTAGCCGACCACATGTAGTGGGATAAAGGTTTGATGTTGTTGTTGTTGTAAGAAAATCTAGGGTTTATATATTATATTTTTTTTTTGTGTTTTTGGATTTTTGGTTTAGGAGACAAGGTTAGAGGTAAAGAAAAGGCGAATACGTCATTGCGGCGTGACCCTTCTTGGAAATATAGCGTGCAAGTTGACGTAGGAGGGGGCAAGAAAACGTATGTCTATTTAAAATGCAATTTTTGTGAGAAAGTGGTGAAGGGCGGAGTAACCCGCATGAAGGAGCACTTATCATGCTATCATAAGAACGTAGCACCGTGTGCAAAAGTGTCGGACAATGTGAAGGAAGAAATAAGTGCTTACATGAAGAAAACAACCACGGAGAAACACTTAGAACAAGAGCAATTTGATAAAAGGGTTGAACATGGTGCTTATTTTGGGAGCGAGAGTGGAAAGGGGTCTTCCTCCACTATGCATAATAGAGGTGCACGAGGTCCTATGGATCAGTATATGACTAATCCATGAGCGGATAGAGGACAAGCAGAGATGATGCCTGCAACTGGTACCATAGAGGGTTGGCGACAGGTTTGCATGGACATTGTGAGGTTTTTTTTTTTTTAGAATGTCATACCATTTAATGTTGCTACATCGCCTGCCTACTTCAGTATGCTGCGGTCTGTAGGGTTGTATGGGAGAGGGTTGAAGGCACCTTCCATGTATGAGTTGCGAACATTAATTTTAAAGGAGGAGCTGCAGAACACAGAGCGGAGCATTGATGAGATTAAAAGGACATGGATTGAGACTGGTGTGACAATTATGTCAGATAGATGGTCTGACATGAAGAGCAGGAGCTTGATTAACATCCTTGTCAACAATCCCTACGGCACGGTGTTTTTACGATCAGTTGAAGCTTCAGATGAGGTGAAAAATGCTACATTCATTTTCAATTTACTTGATGGGGTTATTGAAGAGATTGGGGAGCAATTGGTTGTCTAGGTAGTGCCTGATAATGCAGTGCATACAAAGCTGCTGGTCAGATGTTGATGGAGAAGAGGACACGCCTATATTGGACCACCTGCGCAGCACATTGTATCGATCTCATTTTGAAGGATCTTGGTGACTTACCTCAGCACAGAGTGCTCTTTCTAGGGCGAAAAAGATTACAAAGTTTATCTACAATCACTCATGGGTCTTAAGCTTGATGAGAAAGTTTTCAAAAAAAGAAATCATTCGCCCTGCAACCACTAGGTATGTTCTTAACTTTGTGCACTGCAAATCATTATTGCAATTTGTACTGTATGTTTTTAGTTCTTACATTTGTGCACTGTAAATCTATAAGTTTGCCACATCCTATTTGACACTACAGAGCCTGATGGAAGTGAGGCAACCTTTGGAAGCAATGTTTACATCAACTGAATGGCTTAACTCTGCTTGGGGGGAAGAAAAGTGAGGGGAAGGAAATAAGAAAGATTATTCTGAATGATACATTTTGGGCTACTGTGACCTATGCCATATTGAGCACGAGACCCTTAGTGCAAGTACTACGCTTAGTGGATTCATAGAAGAAACCAGCTATGGATTTTATTTAAAATGTTATGGATGAGGCCAAGGAGTTGATTGCACACAACTTGGGAGGAGAGGAGGCAAGTTATAGGGAGATTTGGGATATCATTGATGCTCGGTGGGAGGTGCAGTTACACCGTCATCTACATGCAGCGACATATTATCTCAATCATCAATTTCAATATTCAGAGAAGAAATCTTCAAACCCGGAGGTGAAGCTTGGTTTGTATCATTGTATGGAAAGATTAATACCGTAGCAGACAGATAGGGAGCTTGCAGATTAACAACTTGTTCTATTCCGGAATAAAGAGGGTTTTTTGGTCTGAATGCAGCAAACGTAACCATTGCCAAACGGTCTCGAGGTATAGTTATTTTGGTAAATGCAAGACACTTTATTCAGTTCTGATTATATTTTTTTCTTCTTGAAAACAGTTGAATGGTGTATCCAATTTGGTGATTCCACCCCTGAGTAACAGAGTTTTGTTGTAAGAGTGTTGGGCCTCACTTGTTCTTCTTCTGGGTGTGAGCGTAATTGGAGTACTTATAGTCAAGTGCAAACAAAGAGAAGAAATCGGCTATCAACACTCCGAATAAACTACCTCGTATATATTGCACAATAAGAGGTTAAGAGAAAGGAGGTTGAGGAATAAGGGGTTGAAGGATGATGAAGACCCGTTGGTGTGTGATGATGTGTCATCTGATAATGAGTGGTTCATAGATGATGAGACAAATTTGCCATTATTAGACTTACACCTAGAAGATCTAAGTGTGGATGTCTTGAGGGGCGAAGCAGATCAAGTTGGCACATCCACTAGTACCACACCACACACATCCACTAGCTCTACAACACAACAATCAAGTAAAGGTATTCCACAACTTCTTATATGCTATTGCATTATATTTATATCAAGTGAGCAATTAACATGATAATGATCTTTTCTCTTATTGACACCCCTACGAACAACTTAACTGAAACCAGGAAGAATGTAGTTTCTAACATTAATTTCGATCTTTTTCCACCTAAAAATTCAATGATGAGAGGCTTATAAAAATTATAAACAAGTCGGCATCCCACTTTTGAGGGTACACAGAAGAATAACTTCTAAATATCATCAATCATTTCAGTAATAACAATTTATGCAAAGATATGGAACATTGAAAATACAAACAAATTAGCTATCAAAACATGTCCAACATGGAAAGGAGCGCAAGTCGAGATAGCCCAAGTACATATAAAAAGAGTCAATCGGTTGTTTTGGAATAATTTTTTATTTTCTTCTAAAAGCATATGTTAATGAGAAAATAAAATAAGTTACTTATTTTTTATATTTAAAAACTAATTAAAATGTTTTTAAAAAAATTCAAAATAATGTAGGATTTTTTTTTTCAAAATAGTTTTTTTTTTTCCAATCCTAATAGCACTTCTGACTCCACATCCCAATGGCACTTTTGACTCGCACTCACGAAGGAACTTCGGACTCTTAAGCTTGGTGGGCACCTTCAAGTTCCAACTTCCGATCCAAGCAACACTTCTAACTCTTGATATTGGTTATAGTATTGATTATCAATTCCGGCAAAAGAATTTTGATTCTCAATGCAGACAATAGTTCAGATGGGTGCGGGAAAGAAAATTTCGTAGTAAGCCCAGCAATAGAGCAAGTATGAATCATCGCCTGATGTGGAAGCAATTAAAAGATCTAGATGATATAAAACATACTAGAAAGATCTAGGAAGATCCAGTGCACAAGTTTTCTTCCAACCAAAATTTTTAAGGGAAGCGATATCAGGAGTTCTAAAAAGAGTAGACGTTAGAATAATATATGCCACAACCACCACAACATGCAATGCTTTGGTTGACATCCAAATTGAAAGCATATGTGTTTGACAACACGCACAACAAAAATCAACTTTAGATTTAGAATAAGATTGACATGTGATGACGGAGCTTTGGATCTGAAAGCGGAGCATATAGGGAGGATGAACCTGACAAAATATCACTGCTGTTGTGATAGCCTACAATATCTGTCGGAGAAGAGGGATGTTCATAAGCAGATAATGACTCTGAAGCGGAAGCAAATTAATTAACTAAGGCTATCTCAAAATTAGGAGCAGTTGGAGCAAAAAGTGTGATTCATCATTCATGCCGACACCCAAGACAATGACGTCAGGGATAGAACTCGGATTGGTGAACGTAGAGAGGTTTTCTCAATGACGTGGTAGTTCTCACATTTAAGTGCATATTATTAGTATGTTTTTTAATAATTATGTATAAGCATATATTAAAAAAAAATTACTTCATATTAGAACATAATTTAAAAATAAAACAAACTAAAAACAAAAGATAAAAGTGATTCCAAGTGGACCCTAACTAAACTAAAACTGTCAGGCTAGGTTAATTGATAATGTCAGGATAAAAATATCATTAAGTTCTTCTAAACCCATAAAATAAAGATAATTTAAAATTTTCATAAGCAAGACCATGGATCTTAGGCGTCGTTTGGGACGGCTTTTTTATTGCTTTCTAAAACGGAGTTTTAATATAATTTTTTTTATTTTTGTATTAAAACTTCGTTTTAGAAAGCAGTAAAAAAGCCGTCCCAAACGAAGCCTTAATTGCAAATAGCATGGTGCATTTTATAAAATTAAGACAACTAAACTAGAAAATAACATAGAGATTGTTGCAATAAACAAGAACTTTGACTGTATAACTCCTTAAAAGGAAAAACACGACAAATGAAGAAAGAAAAAGACCAAAATATCCCTCAACTTTTTGTGAGGGACTAAAATAGTCTCCAACTCTTTCGAGAGACCAATTTGATCCCTCGTCTCCTTAAAAAGGGATATTTTTAATCCTAACATCAATTTTTTTGGGTTAATGATGTTAAAACATGAGGTATTTTGATCATTTTTAACTAAATTATTTATTAAATATAATTTTCAAGTTATACTATTTTTAAAAATTTATATATTAAACATTTTTTAATAAAAAAATTATTAATAATTCAAGTCTATAATGATCCTAAATTAAAATTAGAATTACTAATAATTTTTTAAATTAAAAATTAGAATTATTACTAAATTTATTTCTTAAAGAAATGTTTAATAAATTTTTTTTAAAAAAATTACTACTAATTAAAATTTATATTTAATAAATAATTTAATTAAAAAATAACTAGAATACCCCTTGATTTTATACCCGTTAATCCCAAAATTTGAAGTTAGGATAAAAAAACTAATTTTTAAAGAGTTGAGGTACCAAATTGGTCACTCAAAAGAGTTGGAGATCATTTTGGTCCCTCACAAAGAGTTGAGGGAACCATTTTTTAACCTTTTCTCTAAAACGACAAGCATGAAGCTCAAAACCATAAAATCATTAGGAATATGTTAGACCGGTTCAGTCGGTCAAACGGAACCTGCTTACGTGAACAGAGGCGGAAATGTCCACCTCCTATACGCGTCGAGCGCACTCCCGGGCGTGCGTAAGCCATTTAGGCATGATTTTTGAAGGAATTATGAGGGAAATTGAATGCAGTGACTGTTTAGGGATTTCCTTTTGATTTGTATGCATTACATAGTTTGTTTTCCTAGGGAAATGGCATCTTGAATTTGGCTGAAAGTTGAGATCTCTTAGATTTAGATTTTTTTTTTTGCTCTAGCAGCATCTAGAGATTTGGGAGAGATCAATCCTCCTCCCGAATAGAGGATCAATTGTATCATGCTATTTTTTGTCTCCCTTTCATCAAATAATACAAATTATCTACTGTTTTTTGTGGTTTTGTGCGGATTTTTGTGGAGAATTCTCGTTGTTTCCCGAAGATTGATAAGAAATACTTAGAGATTTACAAGTGTTTTCTATCAAATTGGTATCAAAGCTATTTTAGGGACCTTTGGTGGGCTGTTTTGGTGAATTTCAGCGGTTGTTCTTAGGCTTTTGAAGAAAAACATTTATGTTTTTGAAGGTCGAAGTCTAAATTTTTATTTCTACGAAAATTCAGGCATCAATGGCGGCCAAGAAAATGGATGTGTTGGAGGAATGTCTCGAAGTGGAGATTGGACAAATGAAATCTGAAATTTCATCTCTCCAAACTCAAAGTTTCAGATTTAAAAAATGATGTTTCAGCCATCCATGATAAATTCAATTCGAAATTTTCATCCTGAAGGAGATGTTGAAGAAAGTGCTCAAGGGCCAAACCAAAATATCGTTGTCGGAGGTGAGGGAAGGCGCTGACAGCCACGGAAATGGGGAAAATCCGAAGCATATCAGATGAAAGGAAGATCAAGAGGTGGGGATTTTGAAGGGTACAGAAAAAAGGCCTCCCCTAGGGAGGAGTCCGACATAGGGTATGTGGGGAGGCGTGAGGGGGTTGAACATGAGTGGAAGGGTGCTGAATTTGAAAGGGAAAGATAGAATTTTGACCAAAGGAGGGCTGAATTGGAAAGAGGAGTTTTTGATGATCCAAGGAGTGCTGAATTTGAAAGGAGGT
Organism: Dendrobium huoshanense; assembly: GCA_016618105.1. Classification (NCBI taxonomy): domain Eukaryota; kingdom Viridiplantae; phylum Streptophyta; class Magnoliopsida; order Asparagales; family Orchidaceae; genus Dendrobium; species Dendrobium huoshanense. The sequence goes on from CM028349.1 coordinate 22,996,801, forward strand.
GGGAATTTGATGAAACGCTTAGGTATGAACGTAGAAGGGATGATTGAGACAATTGGGGGGAACCACCCCCTTAGGGAATGGGAAATTATGGAGGGAACAGAAGGAACGGAGGCAATCCGAGAGTGAGAAAATTGAATATGACAATCTTTGAGGGGGAGGATGCGCACGGGTAGATCTACAGGGTTGAAAGATATTTCGCTGTAATGGGTTGACGGAGGAGGAGAGCTGACAGCAACATGCCTATGTTTGGAAGGGAAAGCTTTGGCTTGATACCAATGGAGGGATATGCGAAGACTCATATGGAGTTGGAGGGAGTTCAAGGATTGTTTAATAGAACGTTTTCGAACTGGCAGGGAAGGAGACTTCTACTAGCAATTTTTTGCCTTGTCGCAGGATGGTTCAATGATAGAGTACCAGGAGAGATTCGAGTACCTTGTTAGCCCCGATTGGACCGCCTTTCTGAGAGTGCTAGAGGGGAACTTCATGAAGGGATTCACACCAGAGATCCGGGCAACGGTTAGAGTAATGAAGCCTCGTGACTTGGGAGAGGCTATGGATCTAGCTCAATTAGTAGAGGATCAGAGGCACCTATAGAGAGAGATAAGAGGCAGCAGCTCAGAAGGCCCATACAAGATGACCACCACCTTATTGAAATCCAAGGAGCCAACACCGGATACTCTTCAGGGGACTTCGAATGAAAAGACTGTAAAGGAAGACTTGGGGACAACTTCAAGAAGCTCACAGAGACGAAATTACAGAAGAGGGCGAAAGGGTTCTATTTCAGATGTGACGAGAAGTATACGTCGGGGCACCGATGTAAGGACCGAACTCTTCAGGTTCTTACCGTTTGTGATGAAGAATGGAATGGAGGGTGTTGTCTTTCCACCTTGCAGACAAGGATAGATCTTTGGGAGGAGAGTATTGTTAAACCGGTCCATTAGCCGGTCCAACAGGACTGGCTTATGCGAACAGAGGCGGAAATGTCCATCTCATGTACACGTCGAATGCATACTCGGGCATGCGTAAGCCGTTTAGGAAGGATTTTTTAAGGAGTTAAAAGGGAAATTTGAATGAGAAACTATTTAGGGATTTCATTTTGATTTGTATGCATTAAATAGTTTGTTTTCCTAGAGATAGGGCATCTTGAATTTGGCTGAAATTTGAGATATCTTAGATTTAGGCTTTTTTTTTTTGGGCTCTAGCGTCGTCTAGAGATTTGGGAGAGATCGATCCTCCTCTCGAATAGAGGATCAATTGTATCTTGCTATTTTCCATTTCCCTTTCATCAAATAATACATATTATTTACTGTTTCCGTGGTTTTGTGTGGATTTTTTTGGAGAATTCTTGTTGTTTTCCAGAGATTGATAGGAAATATTTGAGATCTACAAGTGTTTCCTATCAGAATACCATGACATCACCAAAATGAAAAATATAATTGGCATCACTATAACTAATGGATCCCATACACAAGTTTTTCAAGCATTTAAATTTGAAAAGTTTGAGACATTATTTCAACATTGAGAAAGAAAATGAACCAATAAATAAGTTACCTTTACAAGACTAGAGGGACCATGTGAAACAAGTTCTTCAAGGGATTCCACCTTGTCTAAAGGTAAAGAGCTATAAAGTTCATCAACATCACTAAACTCATCAGGATCCTCCTATTAGTTAAGGAAAAAAAATGAAAGCTCATGTTAGTAGAAGAAAAGCTTCAATTAAGATATATCAAAAATCAAATGACTTGCTAACAAGCATACCTGATTACGCTCCACATAGTCTTCTATAAAATCTCTAACATCATTTACCTGCTCAGGACTTAGCTCATCATTATCGAGTAGCCTCAAAATTAACTCCAACTTCATTATATGAGCCTTATGCCTAGCAATGGATGTCTCCAAATGTGCCTAAAAATTAAAGTAGCACTAAAAAATTAAACTATATGATATTTCAAAAAATTACAAACAGTAACAATTGATGCCCATGATTAGAGATAGAACTTGTACCAGCCGAGGAGGCCTAGCCTTTCCCTTCTTAACAGACAGTCCCTCTATCTCAGCTTCAAAGTTATCAATTTGACTCTCCAAATCCCCAACCTATAATTTAGAAAATAAATTACCATACAGAAAAACAAGAAATTGAATAAGATTAAATGTAAAATAAATCATGAAAAAAAAGAACATGAATCTACATGTTTTGACCTAAAATGATGTGAAACCACTGATAAGAAGGCCATATAGAGATATTCAATTTTGCAATTAAGATTCTTGAGCAAATGCTCTGTATCAAGAAATGCTCAGCATCAATTGTAATAGGTCTACAATTGATTGATATTTTATAAAAAGTAGGATCTTTATCATCATTAACCACATTCCAATTACTAGGAGTCAACTTTATGAATCATCCTCCATGTATTCATGTTGAGTACTATATTAGATGTTAACTTAATTTAGTCATGCTACATTTGCTCTATTCCTTCCTAATTCTTTTGCATTAATTCTATCTACTTACGTTAGTGATGCATCTCTCATCCTACCATGCAGATGCCAAAAACTACCTAATCTATTTCTCGCTGCATATCTTCAATATCTGTTAGTCCATCCATCCATATAATATAATCATTAGTGTAGACGATAATGTTGCAAAACAGCAACGTCAATATCCCTAGCCATGAATCATGTCATCCCGTTTGTCAATTTTGTCTGTATTTTTGTATTCGTCATATAATTATTCCATCTTTAATTGACATTTTGTTATTTGTTGTCAAATTAAATTATCCAAAAATTTATGGATACAGTTAAAAATAGTAGGACTAGGGTTGTTATTGAAGATGGTTGATAATGAAATAAAGTTATGGTCGCTCTTTGGCATTTTTGTTGGTTATCACCTTTTCTCCCTTTCTCCTAACAATGTGGTTCTTTCTTTCTCTTTACACTATAGCCTGATGCGGACATCCGACGGTGAACGATATTCAAAGGAATAGTCGAAGATTGACGGCCAAGATCACTCTGTTTTATTTTAGTTTATTAATTGTATTTTGATTTAATTTTACAATTTTCCCTTTTTACTATTTTATTTAAGAGTCTTATCTTATGTAAGCTCAAGGGGAAAATGTGTCTTTTAATTTCTTTTGAGGCCTATATATAGATGCCCCTTCTCTTGTATTAGGTATGATGGAATTATAATAAAAATTTGTGTTCTGCACTTGTGTTCTTTTGGGAGGACGATAGTGAGATTTCTATGGGAAGGAATCGAAATTTTCACCAGCCGCGGGATGGGTCCGAGCTCGTGGCTTGAAGTCCCTTGTAGAAGGGCAACGTATCACCCGAAATTCTTCGAAAGAACCCAAGGCTCGCAGTTTTGTCTTCTTTTCTTTTTATTATTCTCCTTATTTTCCTAACCGCCACTTCCCCATCTCTTTTTATCATATTGGCCGAAAACTCCACCCAAACCCTAGCCAAAAGACACCCAACCGCCAATCCAATCCCCTTCCCAAAGTCGCTGGCCATCATCCATCAATTGAATTTGAATTTGAATTTTACTTCCTAAATGAGGAAAACTATTTTAGGAAAGTCCCACAAATCATGCAATTTTGAATTTTAAATAGGAGTTGATTTAAATCCACTTTCCTAATTTAAGATTCTAAAAATAGTCACATTTAACCCCTCATATCAATCACCCATAATCATACTACCCGCCGGCCCTACCCCCCTTCATATTTCATCTTTCCCTCCACTTTTCAAATTGATTATTGAAGGCATTCCTTATTCGATGCATCTTATGTTTGGAAAGTTTTTAAATTCAAATTTAAATTAATTTGAATTTGAAATTCTTTCTTTAAAAAAATAGGATGAATTATATTAGGAGACTTTCCTTAATTCTCCCAATTTAAATTTAATTAACGACCTGTCATAATTACCCTTTCCTTATCTTAATAAATTCAAGTTGGAAATTCCTTAAGTCCACATTCATCGTATGTGGACACATTCATCATATGTGGACACATTCAACGTATGTGGACGCCTTCCCTTTTTTCCTTCTTTTGGCCGACCCCTTCATTCTACATCATAGCCTCTCTACCATTAATGAATGGATTTATCTCTTCTCAATTTATTATCTCAATTAACCTCCCGAGTTTTTTTCTACATCAATTTCTTCCATTCTAAACAATCAAAATATCACAAGTCTGCATTCACTACTTTCATCGTCTCACTTATATTAATTAGGATCAGAGCCTAAGTTCCTGAATCAAGAAGTTATTGATGAAAAAGTTAAGGTGCTTTGATTTGCATATTCGAGAAGAGTGTGGCATCAACCTCTCTTCATTAGGACTCTTTAAGCAATTAGCTTCTTCAATACACCCTCAATTCTTAAACCTCCAATCAATTATTTTACTCTTAAACAAAATCCCATCCAAAATAAACATAAAACTCAATTCAAAAACCTCAAAACCGACTTCAATGAAAATCAGCTTCTATGATATGTGAATACCCATTCCTCGGTTCCACCATCACACCCATCTTTTGCTCATAATAATGACGCTCCCTACAAGATTCAAGAAGTCTCCATTCATCTAATCCCCACTCCCTCTAACTTATAAAACTAAACTTAAAAAAAAAAAAAAAAATCTCATTCAATTTAACATTTGAATCTATAACCAATTATACACAAATCTAAACAGCATAACAAAATTTCCTACCTAACCCTTCTTTATATTTAAAACTTCTAGCAACCTAATATCAATATTTTCAACTTCTGCATGATACTAAACAAACTTCCCATCCAAAATTCAAATCTAAAAAAAAACAAATAAAACTTCACTCTACCGTTCTCCCATCCTACCATGAAAAATCACACACTTCCTTCCCCTTACATGCAAAATAAAGTACACTCCGTCCATTGATACTTTCCAAACTAGTGCTTTCCTATTAAGAAAGGAACAACCATAAGACTCACGATATATATATATATATATATATATAACTGAACTCCAAATAGCCAATTCCAACTAAATGGAGGATGATTCATAAAGTTGACTAATTCCAATTAAATACAGCCAAACCAATTAAATCAAGAAAAACTTATCCAATTTAATTTGCTCATGGGCTTCTTGAAGTTTTGATACAAAAAGAAAAACTTAATAGTAAATTTAATTTGCTAATACTTTGGGGAGAAGCACACACTGAAGACTTCAAGATGTAATGTATCAATTAACAAAATAAAGCCCATGAGCTATGTTAGAACAACATTAACCTAATGTTCAAAAATGTCATGCACCATTATATTAATAATAACCATCCTGAAACAAGTCATCAAGACAACATAATAAAGATTGACACAATGAATCCACCCAAAATGTTCAAATATATCACAAGCATAACATAACATGGCATATCCAGTGCATCCCAATTATCAAAAGTATAAAAGAAAGATTATGACTAATTGTGTAAAAATATTAACAGAAAAATAATAAAAAGTACATTAAAGCAGTCCAATAATATATTATAAGATAAAAACTTGGATATGACTCATATGAGTAAATAAAACTTTCCCATATTGTTTCTATCAATGCTTACTACAATATATACTGAACAAAAACTAATAAGGGGGGGGTGGTGTTGCTAAGCATACCACATTGTTCAGCCAATCCCGTGTTTCTGCTTTGGCCTTCTCTCTGGGATCCTATCAAATAATAATAAAAGGTTTATGAGGCAACATCCTTAAATACAGGATGCTGATAGCCAACATGCTCCTTAAAATAGCATTCAACTATTAAAAAAGTCAAACAGTAAGCAGATCAGCGAGAAAAAGAATAATTAGAACATGAACAAAAACTAGAGCATATATCTAAACATTAAAAGGATAGCTAAAGGAAACCATTAGTCAAATTCAAAATTGATACTCTGAAACACATTCGAAGAAGCAAAGGAATGATCTAGAAGAACACAACATTAGACGAGAACCAGCACATTTACATTTTCAGACTCTTCACAAAGATGTAAATATACAGAGTTTGAAGCAAGGATGAAAAAGATATCAAGGTGAGGAAATCAAAGGGGAATCGGGGTTGACAGTGTTATCAAAAGAGGATATGAAAAATGCAACAAGGATAACAATCATGTTAAACTAGACAGAATGGTTCAAGAAGTTTCAGTATGTTAAGGTAGTTGTTAAAAAAACATGCTAAAGACAGTATAGAACTAAATTGACAGTATGGCGCTAAACTGACAGTATAGCCTCAAAATTTAACATGTAAAGGAAGCTGTCTACACAGAATATTCAGCACAGTCAGAACAAAGAAAAGGAATAAAAGAAGAGGATTGCCAATATGGCAGTCATATCATCCTGACCTAACCCATTTACCATTTCACAAGAAACAACTGTTATCAAGTGAAGTTTACAAAAGGAACTAGATCATTTATATCAAATAGTTCAGCATTTCAAATTGGCTGGTAGGAGGCTCGGTGAGTAATGACAGGCATAAGCCAGAACACAAAAATAGATCCAACACCTTTTCTGAGTTGGGATGCTGTTCCGTTGGCCTTAATTTCCTGGTCCCTATTCTTATGCAGCCAAAACAGAGTTCATGGTAGGTGATGATGGGGGACACAACTATGGGACCACTCTGACAACAGAAATACTATCTACTAGGAGTTCAAGTACAACTAACATTTCACTTTATATGAATGGCCAAAGTAACGTATGGCAGACAAAAATGATAATTATTTTACACAAGAAAATGGAACATAAAGCAATATTTGCATCTTTAAAACAATCAAATAGAGAGAGATGTAACTGTGCTTCTCAACTACACAATAAGTGAGGCAATAGCAACTGGCACAAATGTAGCACAGGCCTTACAGTTTTTGGCTGTTGACCTAGACCCTCCTTAGAGAAGGCTTTTGTTTTGGTTTCCTTCTCACAGACCTTAAATCTTTCCATTTCACGCTCAATAAGCTTTCGAGCATCCATCAGAGCCTGCTCATAAGAGGCACTAACCTATGTCAAATATATCCAAAAATTGATTGTCAACCTCAGAATTACATCTTATGCCGCTACAGGAGAATATTATTAACTCTAAATCAGCTAATCAGGTTAAGCAGACAATGAAAAACAACATTGCTGATATAGCAGAATCTATAAACCCAAAAATACAGTAAAACTACTAGATCGTAGCTGTAATTCATGCTTAGAAACCGTAAATTGAAACATTATAAAAATAGAAAACCAAAAGTTGAGCAAGCCTGCAATGACATGTTCTCATGCGCCACAAGCTCTGTTGTTCAGTGATCTAATTGTGAAACGGTAATTTATTAAAAAAACAGAACCATGGAAAAACAAACAATAACTTAAGCCAGTGAGAGATTTAAAGAAATGATACTAGCGAACAAGTATTCCAACTCATATTCTTATATTTAACCTCTATGATTTTACAGAAAGGAGAAGAGATTTCAAATAAAATAGATCAGAACATAGTAAAATATCAAAGGAATTACTTCATAATCACAAGAAATAGTAAGTGAAAATGTGTGTGCATAGGAGTGCCTAATCCTTGCATTGCATGTAATCACAAAAATTAATCAACTAATTAATTGAAATTTAATGTTTTTTTGTTCAATTATCAATTGAAGCAAATTCATATTAGAGATCACTGCACATGCTATGATCAAAATAAAACTATTAAAAAGTACAAAATATGTTTTATCAAGTATTTAGCATGAAAGTTAAAGATTTAATACTCACACTAGCATATGCTTCAAATTAAACATCTAGGTTCCAAGTTCAGTCATAAATTTAAATGAACTTTTTAAGAAAGAGTTTGAAGTATTGAATCATGAAGTTTTGGAGACTTGTTGAACTTTTATTGTGATTTGGAACTTATGCTTCAAATTAAACATCTAGGTTTGAAGTTCAGTCAAAAATTTACATGAATTTAAAATTTAAGAAAGAATTTAAAGTATTGAAACAGGTTTCATGACTTGTTGAACTATTCTTGTAATCTGGAACTTTACTATTAATTAGCAGTGGTAATTTGGAACTTTGGCTGTGGTTAGTAGTTGACCAAATTTTGTTGGTTGATTATCATCAAGTGGCCAACCATATCAAAGCCATAAGCAAGTGAAATGCATGGATATGACCCAACATGTATGAACATGGCCTATAGCTAATTTTTTTCCATGCAAGACATGTTCAACCCTGGTTTCCCGATGCAACACACATCCAATGAGATAAGAAATCACATGTATGAAGACCTCTAACTACCGAACCCACCTCATCAACAGTTCAAGATGCCACTCCATCTCAACTCCTCCATTACTTAGAACTGTTGGCTTCAATCCCCTTCTCCAATGAATTCCGATGCAATGATTTAAATAATCATAAATGGTTATAAGGAGGATATTTTGCTCATTAAATTGAAAGAAGTTTTTTTTTCTATCTTTGAAGAAGCTTAATGGCCAAAACATTGGTTGGACGTGTGGTAGTGAAGACCACCTCAATCCTTTGGTGAGGATTGAGTTTTGTTTTCTTTTGTTTTAAATTCTTATAATTTCATTCCATCTAAATCTCTCAAATACTCACAAGCCAGCCATCACACATCACCCCTCTTCAACCTCTCTCTCTCCCTCTAAATCCAAGAATTGCCATTTCCGCTACACCTCCAAACCCAAAGTTGTTAAGCACTTGATTTTGGACCCTTCATCAAGCCCTAACCCCTCTTCCAAAACCCAAGGCCAATCCCTGCTCAATCGTCTCCCCAAACCTTAAATGTCCACCTCAAAGTCTCGTCCTCCCATAGAAACCCAAAACAACAAATACTAATTTGTTTGTATCTTTCAATTTTATCACCACCATAAGACATAGCCCAACTCCACCACTTCAACCACCCTTCTCTCCTCATACAACCCATCACCAAGCCTCTAGAAAAAGTAGAGACACTTAAGGAAAAAGCCAATTATAACAATTAGCAACAATGAAAGGTGGAAAACTTATTTAGAAACTAGGGTGCGCTTAGGATAAATATGACAAAAAATAAAGTATAAGATATGTAATTTTAGTGGGTGTGAATATTAATAATTATCAAATAATATTACTAAAAAATAAAGTAACCCATGAGTGATAATTTAAATATATTAGATCTATCATATCGAAAAATGGGAATATATGAGGATATCAACTCTAAATTTAAAGATAGGAGATGAAAATGAAAAAAAAAAGCTCAAGAGAGTTATTTGATAAGAGGATATCATGAAAATAAGAAAAGGTGGATTTGTAGAAAACTAGGATAAATAAATTAAGGAACACTTATATTATAAAATAGTTGGTGTGACATCTAACGAAGATAAAGTAATTAAAATAGAATTATATCATTTATACATGTACAATGAAAGGTAGAAAATGTAACCATTATACCTATAGATAGAATTAGTTTAAGAGGATTAGAAAGGATTTAGAAAAGAGAAAAAGCAGACATGGTAATACAGGTATGAGTTATTTAAAATGAGCTGTGGAGAATAGGTTTAACTCCTCGGGTAATTAAAAAATGAATGGAAAATGAGAATTCATGAAACAGGCCCTAAAAAGTTGGTATAATGTTTATGGTGTTGGAGATCATTTATAACTGAACCTTGACCTTCGCAAAATCACTTTGCAAGAGAATTTGCATACAACCTTATTTTTATAAATGGCCTGTGATTCCTTTTTGGATTTCAAAAAACTTTGTATTGATTTTAGTAGCTTGTTGGAAATAGCATTATGATAGATCCCTTAAAATTAAAAACACAAGTATAACCCTCACTAATTGATCAAATTAAATCAAACATCCATTGTATTACCAAAAAGGAGTGAGGAAACATCCACAAGTAGTACCTCACACCACACTTAAGCTTTGTTTGGGATGGCTTTCTTATTATTTTTTAAAAGAGTTTTTTAGTAAAAAAATTAAAAAATTTATACTAAAAAAATGCTTTAAGAAGAATAAAAAAGTTGTCCTAAAAGCATTAGTTTTGAGTAGATACCTAACTTAATGAAGAAAGGACGACTTTTAGTGATATGAAGAGTAATCCAAGTAGAACCTCTTAGTGACAAGCCAAGTAAGGAATTAAGATGGCATTTGGGTGTTTAATAAATCCTAGTAAGAATAGCTTTTTAATAAAAGTTTATAGTGATTCTACCATCATTTACTAACATACATTGTCTTTAAAATTGGTATAAGAATATGTTCTTCTCTAGCCCTCAATGTATAAGGATATATGTAAAGAATATGTCAGTTTTTCTCTACTCCTCCTCATGGTATAAGAATATAAGTAAAGATTTTATTAGTTCTTTATAGTCCTATGAGATAAAAAAGATCTAACAACTCCACCTTGTTCATATTTTTTATCCTCATCATCCTCATAGGATAGCGTTTAATTATCTTCATAATGTTTGAAATTTCATGTTCTAATTTAAGGATGAAATATTGATCCTATAATAGTAAAAATTCTATAAGAATATTAGTAAGATATGTGTCCCCAATAATGGCACTTGAAGTGAATGGACTAACTAACATGTCCCCAATAATGGCACTTGAAGTGAATGGACTAACTAACATGGGTTCTAGAAGTTGGTGTATCCTTAAGTGGAAAAGTGTTAGCCTTCGCTTATTGTTTTGCGAAGTTAATTGCTTGTATTCAAGGTTGCCTTAGAGTTGAGTAAAAGTTATGTTCTCATTAATAAAAGGATGATAATAACACCATCTCAAATCACCATAAGGTGTAGGGTGTGAGACTTCAGTGCATACAAGTTAGCTTCACACATAAATTCACCAAGTATTCAATAAACCTAGACACGAATATCCCAGGTGGATTATACTTGATGATAAAATCCTCAAATTTATTTAATTATTGTTGATGGTATGAATGCTTAGCATGGTTTTGGAGTTGGTAAATCATATCTTGCTGTGTATAATTCTGATTTAATCTATATGTAATATCTTCCCAAGTTCTAATTCACTGTGCTCTTTGGCATTCAATATCTTTAATGACTTCCAACCAAAAATTTTTTAGAACTTCAATCAATTTGGCATTTGCATACTTGATACTCTAATGGTCATTAATACAATCTCATTCAAAAAGATCCTCATATTTCAAAAACCAATGATGCAAGATACAATATGATGGGGACATTAAGGCATGGAAGGTTTATCATAAAAGGGATCATAGATCGACGGCCACGATTGAGTCGTTATATTATTAGTTGTTATGTGTGTTGTATGTGATTTAATTTAGTTTGTGAACTTTCTTTTTTTCCTCACTTGAGGGAAATGTTATGTTGTAAGCCCAAAGGCATTTGCATCTTTTGTCTGTTATGTGGTGAAGCCTATATAGCTCTCTCCCCTGTACGGGATGACGATTAGTCGATTATTTTGAATGAATTCTGATTTCAGCCTTCTTCTCTCGTGTGAGAGTAAGTGTAGTGGAGTGAAGCCTTAGGAAAAGGAAAATGAAGTGCCCAACAGCCCATAAAGGTGAGCTCTTGGCTTTCCCCTTGTATCTCTTCCCCTTTCCCTCCTACTTCTTCCTCCATAGCCCCCGGTCAACACCCCCTCTTCATTCCCTCTCTCGGCCAGCCACCCCTTCCCCTTCCACCACCACGGCAAGCCCACCACCACCAACTCCCCATCCAAGTCCCCAATCCAAAATTTCCAAATCTGAAATTTTGACCTTTGGGATTCCAATTGGACCCCACTTGTCTCTTGGAACTTTGAATTCATAAGTTACTCCTCTCCTTTTTATTTTCAAAATTACTTGGGAATTGGAAAAGCCACAACCCCTTCCTTTTCCCCATGGTTGGGCCACTCTTGGAACTCTCCATGTTAATTAATGGGAAGTTGACCCATTAATTGCAAAGTTCATTTTAACTTTTCCCCTTTCCAAAACTACTTTTCTATTTTCTAGCCCCACCACTCTAATTAACCTCACACAATTCCTAATCTTGATGTGAAACAAACATGCGATGGAGTTACTTTAAGAAATTAAAAAGAGCAATTTTAACAAAATAATCCAAAATAAAATTGTCACTTATAGCAAAAGATTGATCCTTGGAATTCGTGATTTTTAACTTGCTTAGGCTAAGAAGAGCGGCGTCGATTAACCAAACAATTTAAGAAAATGCAAAGATCAACTGTAAAACTAAGACGCTAAACAAGAATCCGTGATTTAATAATGAGAACTTTCACCTTTGAAGCCCAAACGCTCAACTAGTCTAGGCTTTAGCGGAAGAAGAGTTTCCACATTAGAACCGAGGTCACTCCGAGGAAGAAGGAGCCTAAGATCGTCGTTCTTGGATAGGTGGCCGGAGTGGTGGAGGATGGCGGTCGTCCAAGGATGATCCAACGTCCCTTTGATCTTTGCTCGTCGATCACATCAACTAATGTGTATTGGATGCGGTCGATGTAATCTTCAATAGTGTCGTCGAAATCGAAGCCCACGTCAAAGAACGGTGATTGGAGGATGTCAACTTGATCTTGGTCGTCGTGCACAAATCCAAAGTTCCATTCGGGCTCCGCCATGCATCCTCGCCAAGGGTTGAATGAGTACTTAGGATGGGAGAGGGAGGAGTCACGGTTTTGGAGGAGAGAGAGGGGTGGGTGAGGTTATGAGGGAAAAAACTAAAATTTGAATTTTAGTTCAGATTTTCAAAAGTGAGGGATTAATTTCAGTTTTCAAAATTTGAAATTGAAATTAACTTATGAGGAAAGGGATTAAGGAGGTAATAAAAGAGAATTAAAAGGGGAGAGAGAGAGGAGTGGCCGGCCAAGCTAGAGGAGAGAGGGGGTTTCGGTTTTGATGAGGTGGGGCCCAAGTTTAAGTAGATAAATGAATTAAATTTGAATTTTAATTTCAGATTTAATTATGTCTTAAGTAACTTCCCAAATTTTAAAATGAGAGGGAAACCAAATTTGAATTTCGAATTTGGCTTTAATCTCATTAATGGGCTGAATTAATGAATGAGCACCAATTAGGAAAGTGATTAATCAAGGGATTTGAAATTCAAATGCTGAGAATTCAAGAGGGGGAGGCGGCGGGATGGGGTTGTTGGGCTTGCCGGCGGGAGGCTGGCCGGCGGGTGGCCGGCTGCTGGCCGGCGGGTGGCTGAGTTGCTGGCCGACGGGAGGCTGCAGCTAAGGGGGGCCGGCGGTTTTGGGCTGCTTGGAATAGGCGGTGGCAAGAGCAAAGGGAGGAAGAGGTAGAAAATATCTCGGAATTCAAGGAGAGAATTCCAATCTTCCACAATTGCTTCCACCCAAACCTTCGTGACGACGACGAGATCAAGAGGGATAAGGAAAAATAGAAGAACAAGAAAAACCTAAAACTCACAAAGAGATCTAACTTCTCCTACGAACTCACTAAGAGATCGTGAAGGTTTGCACTCACAAAGAGAACATGAAATGTCAAATTTTCATTCATCAAAACTAACTCTTACATAAGAAAAGGGCGATATAAATATGCCTCAAAATGACAAAGACAACAAAAGACTAAAATGTCCCTTGGGCTACAATAGCTACCAAATACTCATAAGGGCAAAAATGAAAAAAAACATAAAATAAAAATAAACTACTACACAAAATGATGAAAATACATATCATGATCGTGGTCGTCGATCTCCGACATCTCCTGAAGGTACATGTGTCGAAATCGCTACTGATGTCCCCATCAAATCTCCCCCAAATAGCAAAATTTGTGGCCTCCCTCATTCTTCCAAATTTTGGTCAACATCTCGTCTTCTCCACTGTGAACCAAGACACAAGGAAGGCACTACGGAGCAACCCTTTGAAGATCAACCGGACGAGACCACACCACATCTGAAGGAAGCTTCTTTGCGACGCAAATAGCTAGGTCTTTCTACTCTTACTTCTGCAGACATATTTGAAGTCCAATTCTCTGTGGCATCACTATTTTCATGATAATTTAAATCCGCTAGCTTCTTAAATCATTGAGAGTATGGTTCTTGTGGTGACTAATCTATGTTAAAAGTTAGATTTTTTTGCCAACCCATGTTAGCTAAGTTATTGATTTGATTTATCCTTCTTGAATTCTAGAACTATGGTTGTGGTTAATTGCTATTTGTGGATTGTCTTTCTTACTTATTTTGAAGCTTGTTTTATGCATCCCTGTGATTAATAGCTTGCTGATTTTAAATTCAACTTGTGTTTAATTTCATAATGCAAGTCTTCACATGCTAGTCCTACATCACAATATCCTTGAAAGTTGCATTTGCATCAATTTAAAAGAGCAAAAAATGTACAAGAGGGTACAAGCATATATAGAGACATCTATGTGAGTCAGCCCTCAACAAAATTTAAAAAAAAAAAAGGAGAGGAAAGAGCAATAAAAGAATTAATTCTTTCCATATCAAAAAACATATTGAAGTGATAGAAACTAGCACAAAAAGTGGCTCCTCAATTGTCAAGACGCACTATCCTGGCAATCTCACTTTCATCAAAGGATGAAAATCACAGCAATCTCGATCATGATATCTACAAGGTGGTGCTTCATATTCAATCTCATCACCAAAGCAATCAAGTCATCAATACTAACGACCACTAAATCCTATTGATTTAACCATATTCAGGATTTATAGTAAGTAAAATTTATCAAGTTGAGGCCATAAAGATGTTTTAAGATCATTATGATAGTATTGCCTAATGGGTGGATCATAAGATGAATGTTCAAATAATCTGGAGCTCTAGCTTTGTCATTTAGAATAGAAATATTAGCACGGGATGCAACCTCATTGAAATTGGTCTCATTTCATATAATTTTCCCATAATAAATAGGAAATTAACTTTCATGCTATAATCTTTTATCTGATATAATCAGTTAATATTCTAGCATTTCTACCCTTCAATTTAAGTCTACTCCATTTGACATAACTTGACAAATAATCCAAACAAAGCGGCAAAGTTCATAATGCATCCTTATGCAATCAAGATGCAATAACAGGCAATAATGGTATGTGCCAACGCAACAATTAATTTAATTCTACATGCAAATGAAATGTGAAAGTAATTGCAAATTTAGGATTTTCAATTATTTGCATAAACATATTTAATTTAAGTTTGGTGCATAAGATTTGAGAATAAATAGAAAGAAATCAGCTTCTAGTTCCTAAAGCAATTGGCACGTTAAGGATAATGATAAACAGCAAATAAGCAATCAAATTTCAACATTTTAATCTAATTTCTAAAGTGGGGGGTAAAACTTTCAGTTTTTAATGCACTCTCAACTCTATTAGAGTGGAGCACCTCCTCACAATGGCTTATGAGTTATGAGATAGGCAAGTGATGCAGTCAAGGCTAGCTATTCTATGTTTTTTTCACTTGTGTTTTTAGCTCTCTTTCTCATGTGGCTTTTCATTTTCTCCAGTTGGCCCTCGGTCCCCTATTGGCCCTTCGGTTTCTTCAGCTGACAATTTGTTTTCCCTGTTGGCCGCTCGGTTTCCCTACTGCCCTTCGGTTTCTCCAACTACTGGCTGCTCGTTTTAGGCTCCTTGCTAATTCCTATAACGGTGTTTTGACTTCTCATTATGTTGGCTATTTGGTTGAGTTCTATTGGCTGCTAGGGTAGCTCATTTAGGAGAGCATTTGATGTCTTTTCCCCCTTCCTCTACTATATAATGCGGTTGATTTCCTTGTGAAAAAAAAAAAGAGATTTGTGATGAATTTTTGGAATGTGAAACTTGTGGGTTTTTAGCTTGCGAGCTATTATCTTCTACCTTCCCTCTACTAATTCATCTTGAACTTCTATCTTCTTTTTATCTCTATGACTTTCAATCCACATTTATCCTTTTTCTCGAAACTATTGGAAGTTGTAAGTGATGTTGTTATGTGTTGTTTAATGTGAGTTTGAAGTGGTGTGTTATGTTCTATCGGTGTTTGTTTTTGTTATATTGAAAGGAAGTTTGTGATTTGTAGTCCTAGAACCAAGGTTGTTTTTAGGTTGCATCATTTTGATATCAGAGCTTTAGGTTGCATCTTTTGGAATCAAACCTTTAGGTTGTCAGGTGAAGCTTTATATTTTTTTATTCTCTGGGTTTTTCTTTCTATTTTGGTACAAGTGCCAATTCTTGTTATCAAGAATTACATCTTTCCAAAACTTCATCATTTGTAAACACTAAACATGAAAAATGTTGATTTGGCCTAATACAAAGTAATTAGGACTTGCAATTTGCTGACATCCAAAAATCATTCCAACAAGTTGATGTTCAATTTGCTTCCATTGGCTCATCCCTTCAACAAATCTATTCTTTTATGGATTTCACTGACAAGAAACTTGATAGTTTATGTAATGACCATCCACATCATCCACTCCATCAAGATACTTTCTCTTCCGTCGTCATCCTTGGTTCCGTTGGCCAAATCCCTTCTCCACGAAGGTCACCTTCTCCGACAAGTTTCTCTTTTCTCACAGATCATCTATCATTATTCAATTTTACTTTACTCAAACAATCTCTACATTTATTTCAACCACCACAAGATTTACCTCAACCTCATACCATTTCTCAATATATTCATCTTCCATCCTTATCTCAACTATTTAACATTCGTCCTTATCATTCTCCACATTTTCAAAATAATGCCAATGGTACTTGGCGTGTTTGCATTAACTCTAAAGCCCTTAATATACTCACCATTAAAGATAAATTTACTATTCCAATAGTACATACATTTTTAGATGAATTAAATAGAGCTTTTTTTTCCTAACTTCATTTTCATTATGCCTCTCAACGAGTTAGGACATATTCTAAAAATATTCATCAAACTACATGATGGTCACTATAAATTTATCCTTATGTTTTTTCCCCGTCTACCTTTTTACAACTTCGCAGTCAAATTTTCTTGCAATGAAAATTAATTTTTTGGATGATGCTACAAGGAAAAATTTTGCAACCCTTTCTTCATCTTTACCTTCTCTCAACCTTGAGGACAAGATTTTTTCCATGACGATGGGAATGTTATACATCTACAATATATCTTTAGCTAAATAAAGACAAACTAAATAGTATATACATATGTAATAAGCACTAGTTTATTTTTTGTAGTCTATTTTAAATTTGTGTTAAGTAGACCAATTATATATTGCAAATTTGGTCTCTATTGTAAACTTGGCCTACCCAAGCATTATAAATACACCTCTTATTGTAAGAAAGGTTATGGAATGAATGATTTCTAGTTTCTACCTCTCTAGTCTCTCTTCTTACCCTTGTTCTTCCTTAAGGAATCCACACCTACTCAAAAGGTGTCTCCCCCTTCTTGATGTAGATCAAGAAAGCATAATAGATACTCAAGATATAATCCTATTTATAGCTTTAAAAGTAAGCAAAATTTACAAAACCGTGAAAATAAAAACTTATTTTGTCCCTAATATTTTCCTAAAACCATTAATGATTTGGAAACAATAATTCATGTTTTTTCAATAAACAATATCTTCCGAATAACTCTCCAAACCTTTCAAATCATTCTGCCACAATTATTTATCTTACCATACATTTAGAAGCCATTCAATTGATTGCCAACATATCCCTAAAATTTGCCAGAGAAGAAAAAAAAAGGCGTAATTCTACCTTCTTATCCTTTATCTCACTGGACTGTATCCAGGTCTTGATCTGATCTCGGTATCGCTGGAGCTTTTTTATCTCCTTCTTCAAATCCGCCTCAAATTTCTCCTTCTGGTTCGCATTCTCAGTGTCGTACACCTTCACATTCCCACAAACATACGCACACACAAAAAAAATCATCAGAATGCTCCAAGAATGCATAAGATGGATGCAAAATCAAAGCAGAGTCACGAAACGCGGCGAAACTATAAAACAGAGTCTGTGACAGACCTTGTTCCAGATGCTGTCAAAGACATCGACACCCTCCTGGACCTTCTTCAGGACCCGATCGATCTCACCCTGAAGCTTTCGGCTCGCTCCCATGGCGTAAAACGGATGAAGAAGATCCGATACCGCACTCGAGCATATACAGATACTGGGTTTAGGGTTTCGACCTCGGCCGGAACGCAAATGAGAGAGGAGAAGTGGTCTACTCTAATCCGCTTGATCTCGGACAAGTACAAATTAGTCTTCGGAACTAGTTGGATAATTGTTTTGAATTATTTATAAGGTAAATTTGTTTCTTGTTATAATAAATATATCTTTTATATTTTAAATTTATATTTATATTTTAATGTCTCAGCATATTTTTATATGTTTTAATGTTGATATTGATCAAGCACGAATTTTGATGCAATTTTTAATTAGAAATTTTTATAACCAAAATCATGACCATCCAAATGTTATTTTCATCAAACTTATTATCGAATCTCACACAGTGATGAGACAAAATTATTAATATCAAAAGTGAGTTGATCTAATTCCGAGTAACCTAAGTCAAGCACATGAACCATAATTAAAAATTTTAGTACATTGATTAGATGATCAAACGTTCTATAAATCTTGTATGCTTGTTGCCAAATTGAGATACTCCATAAGATGAATCCAACAAGCTCAATATTACTTAATTTTGACATCTTTAAGGCACCTAAATGTTGAAAGAATGAAATTTGATCAAGTGAATCAATATGGATCATACCATGAAATGTTCCTTTACAGAAAAATTAAAAAATTAATAAATATTATAATTCATATGAAAATAAATATTCTGTGCATTCAGGAAACTAAATGTGTCGAAGATAATTCTAAGAAGATTGATAGTTTATGATGTAAATTATGGTATGCGTATAGGAGACATACTAGAAATAGTATATGTGTGATTATAAATAAGAGTTTGAATGATATTGATATAAAAATTAATAAAATTAGAGATAGAATTATAGCTTTAAAGATTGTTATTGATGCTAAGATTATTAATATTATAAGTGTTTATGCCCTTCAAGTAGGTTTGGATATGTGTTCAAAATTAAAATTTTGGAATAACTTAGAAGAATTAATATAAAAGATACATTTTGAAGAAAGAATTTTTATTAGAAGAGATTTAAATGGACATGTTGGCTGAGAGGTAGATGATTTTAAAAGCATTCATGATGGTCATGGATTTGTAACGACAAATGAAGTGATAAGACCATATTAGATTTTTCTTTAGATTATGATATTTTAATTGCTAATACTTTATTTAAGAAAAGAGATGAACATATCATCACTTATAAAATTAGAAAGAGTAAAACCGAGAATGATTATTTTCTTATAAGAAAATTAGATCATTTAGATTACAAAGATTGTAAAGTTATCTCAAGTGAAAATTTATATACCCAATATCGATTATTAGTTTTGGACTTTAAGATAAAAGAGATAGAAAATAAATAAAATAAAGTAAAACAACATTCTAGGATTAGATAGAGCATTTAAAGAATATTTATAAAAATATTTTTGAGAGTAAGATTTTAGATTTAAAGATTTTGTATATGCATGAGGATGCTAGATATTAAGAATATTACAAAAGATATGCTTGGAGTATTAAAGAAAATTTTTTCTAATAATAAAAATAGTTGGTGGTGTAATCCAAATGTGTCTGAAAAAATTAAAAAATAAAAAAATTTGTTATAAAAATTGATTTAAATGTAAAAAATGTTGATAATTAAGAAATATATAAAGAGGCACGTAAGGAATCTAATAAAGTAATATTTAATGCAAAGATTTTAACTTTTAATGATTTATATAATATATTATATACTAATGATCGAGGGAAAAAGATATATGTATAAGTTAGTCAAACAAATAGATAGGAGTAGTAAGGATTTAATTCAAATGACTTGTATTGAGGATAAATATCAAAAAGTAAATTTTTATATAAAATGATATTGAACGTAGGTTAAGGCATGATACTAATGTTTCTCAAAATCAATTTGGATTCATGTCGGGTAGGTCTACTATGAAAGTCATACATTTCTTGAGAGGCTTGATGGAGAAACATAGAGAGAATAAGAAGGATCTACATATGATATTTATTAATTTAGATAAAGCATATGATAAAGTTCCAAGATAAGTGCTATGGAGAGTTCTTGAAAAGAAAAGAGTTAAGAACGCATATATTCAAATCATTAAAGATATATAAGCACGAGTTATTACTTGTGTTCAAACACAAGGTGGTTTGACCAAGTATTTTCTTATTTCGGTTGGGTTAAATCAAGATTCAACCTTAAGCCCATATCTTTTTCTTTAGTAATGGATGTTCTCAGTAGACATTTGTAAAAGGATATACCATGGTGTATGTTTTTTGCTGATGATATTCTTATTATTGATAAGACTAGAGAGGTAGTTAAAAGTAAACTTGAATTATGGAGGTCAACCTTAAAGTCTAAAGGTTTTCACTTGAGTATATCTAAAACTGAATATATGGAGTATAATTTTAGTAGTGATAGACATAATCAGGAGATTGTAACTTTGAGCGTTCAAGTCATTATTCGATATATTGTTCAGAGTGATGGTGAAATATATGGGGATATTATCAGCAGAATTTAAGTTGAATGGTTGAAGTAGAGGAATCGAGCTTATTGTGCGATCGAAAAGTCCCGCTCAAACTTAAGGGAAGATCATATAAGATGGTGGTGAGACTTGCAATGCTTTATGGTGTTGAATGTTTATCATTAAAATAGAAACATAATACTAAGTCAAGTGTTGCAGATATGAGGATGCTTAGGTGGATGGGTGGTTTTACTCTTAGAGATAGGATACAAAATAACAATATACGAGAAAAGGTTGGAGTAGCTCCAGTGGAAGATAAGATTAGAGAGAGTCGCCTTAGATGGTTTGGTCACATAAAATAGCGGCCTTCTGATGACCCAATTAGAAAAGTAAAGGTATTAGATTTGACTTATGTTAAGAATGGTAGAGGTAAACCTAAAAAGACTATGTTAGAAAATATTAGAAATGATCTTGCTTTATTAGATTTAAACAAAAATTTGACTTTTAATAAGACACAATGGAGAAAAAAGATTCATATAGCCGGCCACACGCAGTGGGACAAAGGTTTGATGATGATGTTGTTGTTGATTATAATGACCAAAACTTCTTAAAATGGATTTATTTAAAACATCTCAAAATTTTAAATTAGAGTATTATGGCACTGTGCTTTTGAGCATAACGATGCTAGGGGAGCATCGTTGGGGTGCTAGAATTTGACATTACAGTGTTGAGCTCTCTATTCTATTGTAATTCTAAATTAAATATGTAGCGCTATGGTGTCGGGTCAAAAGCGTCGTGATGCTGGAGTAACGCTCTATAATCTAATTTGGAAGATTTTTTTCTTTAATCTTTTAATAAATAATAATAAGTGTTACCTAATTTATTTTATCAATATTAATAAAAATAGAAATAAACTATCAATCAAAATATCAATATATACATATGTATTCAATTCCAAAATATCATATACATTACTTAGGATTTATAAAATCACGTCATAATTATTCTATCCCGAGTACAAAAGAATAACTAAAATAAAAAAAGAATAGAACCTAAAGAATCTTGATTAGCCTCACACTCATGTTCCCTTATCCTGACCTAAAATCATTTAACCAAATATAATGAGCTTAAAAGCCTAACAATTAACAAAAACTTACAACTGAACTCAATATAAGATAAATAAGTAATATGTATGTCATTAATCAAATCATAATAATAACATTCACATGATCATTTAATTTGTTTATAAAAAATAAAACTATATGATACAAAAGATAGTAAATTAGTATGAGAGTCAAATCACTAAAGCAATTGTCATATCAATTCTATAATTAGTACATAAATGATATAAAGTGATAAAATAAAATTATTAATAAAACTGTCAAAATTAAATTAATATAGTAAAATCATGTATGAATGTATACATACTATCTAGTTATGTTATATCAATATTAAATCAGTTTCTTAATTAAATGCTCACATGCTTAATATATCATGTATATCCAATGTTCAATATATATATATATATATATATATATATATATATATATATATATATATATATATATATATATATATATATATATATCATATTTTCTTGTATCAATAAATCAGAAATAGTGATAATAATAAATCTATACAATAATAAAAATAATATCTCAATAACGTTCATTTTGATAGTCGCACTAAATAAGTAAAAATTCTGTCTATTACGATATTTTTTAGTATCATGTCAGTATTAGTAAATTATTGGCTAGGTAAATAAAATTGTCATTATTTGCATGTTGGCACAGTAACCATATCCTTATAACTCTTAATCAGTATCATGTGAATCAATAAAGAATTACACTAAATCATAATAATTAAAGGAAAACTCGTTGGCTCATCATCCTCCAATATTGGCTCGCCATCCTATATAGGTCAATCAGTCTCCAACCAATGGGTCATGAAATCTTTATTTGTCTTTTACACACACATTATTATCATAGTCCTATAACAGTAATCTCAATCACATATCTACAATCTTAATTATAACATTATAATAGTAATCTCAATCACATATCCACATTTATTTCCAATACATTATATCAAATAAAGTATAATTAAGCTTAATTTCAAAAAATGTCAAAATTATATAATTATAAACAACAAAATCATACTAAGCAAAAATTCATATTTTTAGAATTTAACCAAATTATCAAATATTGCATAAAATAATATCTTGAAATTTTAGTTGAACTAAATCACTATTTTTAAACCTCAAAATAAATTTCTAAGTAAAAAAAAATTGTTGTATTTTTAAAATCTCTACGGCCTCCAAATGTCAAGTTTCATTTTCTCTCTTATTTTTCTCAAACCAAGTCTCTGTTTGAGCCGAAGGAAGAAACAATTGGTCTTAGAAATTAAAATATTTTATTCATAAAATAAGTTATTTTATTTAGAAAACGTTGGTGAAGTTAGTTTACAAAATGGACATTTGATTGTCCCAAAATCCTCACTTATACCAACAGGTATCAATTTCTTAAGGATTTTCACCAACGCAAAAAATAAATAAATAAATTTATGTAATTAAAACACAATAAAATATATCTTACGGTAAAGACGGTATTCAAGTTTGAATTATAATAACTATTGAAAAAATTTATTTATCTGGATCAAAATACAGGCTATTACATTATTTGCCTCTTATTTCATAGCTAAAAAGATTATTTACATCTTTAAGTTATATTGGACATATGAGATGACATCACGAGAAAGTGTGTAAGTGACATATATTGAGTCAACCATTAAATGTTAAAACATCGAAGCATTTTGATCACATATCAATTATTTATTTCAGAATCATAAAATATTGAACTTGACTTATATGTTTAAAGTTTCATGATGGCCAGTAATCAGAACACCTTCAAGTCTCTCTCTTTTGTTTCATATGATAACAACTTATATGCCTCTCATGCTCATGATCACTCCTGGTCTACATGATCCAAAGAAAAGCTTGATGTATATTTGTATTCGTTGATCGATTAGTTGAACTCTTTTCAAAAAATGCGTGCTCATGTATCATATCTTAAGAAAGCGAACTTTTGTATGAAAATATTACTTTTGAGGATAATTGATGAATTTTTAACATATGACATGTTATCACGTTAAAGCAAAACAAGAAAGCTAGCTTGCACTTGTTAAATGGAGTTATAAAAAGTATTCTCATTGAAATGTGATGGCAATAATATATAATTTGATTGTCATTAGACATTCTTACATGTTGGATTTTTTGTTTAGAAGAAACAGAGTTGAATTATTAAAGAGTATAACTGGAAAATCAATCTCATCAATAAGATTGAGTGAAGGACAAATATTACACTGAATTAGCACGTTTTACCTATATTAGTAGATAGAAGGCTCCTAAATTATGGTGTTAATCATAATAGGACTAAGATTTAGGATCTACCATGCTAGAGGTTAAATTTAATTTGACATAACTTAAATGCGATGCAAATTGAGAACTTTTTTGATAATATTTTCAACACTGTAATAGACACAAAAAGAAAAGAAAAATATAACTTAAAAATAGGAATGAATATGAAAGGAGTATTGTAGAAGAAGAGTTTTGCAGGTAGTAAAATCAGCCAATGAAAATAATTTAGAAACAACAACTCAATTTTAACTCACATTAAGGCTTCGTTCGGGACTCCTTTTTTACTACTTCTTGAAGTAGTTTTTTTTGTTAAAAAATTACAAAATTTTGTACTAAAAAACTGTTTCAAGAAGCAGTAAAAAGCCTTCACAAATGAAGTCTTAATACCAAAATTAAAATTTTTATAATAGGAAGCTACTTTAAGAAGTAGAAAAAAAACTGTCCCAAATGATGCCTAAATCAGAGAAGAAGGATGTGTGAATGGGAGTAATCCTTAATATTGCTTGATGAATACACATCAAATTTAAACATATGCCACTATCCTAATCAACCAACACCTCATTATGAGTGTCATGTATACATTGAGACTTAAAGGGAAAAGTAAGTAATTGATATTCTTTTTATTTTGAAATTCTAGCTTACACTTTTGTTATACTAATCTGCTTTTTATATAGCTCTAACTTCTCTAAGTACACTACCCATACAAATAGAGATATAATGAGTAAATTTGATGCTCCTTATATGTTATGGAATTAAATTCTAAAAAAAAAAATTGCCATATATGGTTTCACAAATTTTAAGAAATAGATTTTAATAAAATTAAATTAATTTATATTACTTTTGAGTCATTACAACTAATATATCCTCAAAAAATTATCTTGATCGGGCACGAATCTAGAGGCAAAAGCAAACCAGAAGCTTCAAAAATTAAATTCGGGATCACCTGAACTCCTATTTCAGTAAACTTATAGTCAAACTGAGAATCTCAGAAATATGAACCTAACGACACCAAATTTGACTCAATCCGAGCTCAAATGAGTCCAAATCAAGGACCCGAAGCGCTGTTGGAAAGTTCGTACCACAATTTGAGTTACCAAACGGTTTCCAAATTTGACGAGCTTATAGTCAAATCGAGCGGCTCGACGGGAAGAATCCAACGAGCCCAAGATTGCCAAATTCCAACATCATTTAGACCTTAAAATGTCTAATGAACGGTGCACGATCAAGGGATTCGATATCAGCCGTTCATCCGACCACTCCTTATTTGCCCATGATCTCACGCCTATTTACAAGATATGCCACTCCAGGAAATCTATAAATAGGCCACTCATTTCATTTCTCATGAGGGGGGACCCAAGCGAGAGAGAGAGAGGAAGAAGAGAAGGATTGGAGGGAAGAACTCCTCCACGACCACCGCCGAAATTCCACCCGACGCTCGAGTGATGTTGGAATTTTGCTGGATGCCAGAGTGATGTCAAAATCCTGCCAGAGGCCCAAGTGACACTAGAATTCTCCCCAACGCCCAAGAGATGCCAAAATTCAACCTGACCTCAAGTGACGCCAGAATTCCGCCCGATCTCTAAGTGACGCCGGAACTCTGGCCGACATTGTATCTTGATTTCAATCCAGAAGTGATTCATTGTAATCTGATCGTCCTAACTTTTACAGACTAATCAGCCTCTTGTATTTCAAACAAACACCAGTGAAACTTTTTCAATTGGGCGTGGCCCCATGATTTTTTCCCTTTCCAGGATTTTCCACGTAAAAATCCTAGTGTTCTTTCACTTTCTGTTTGTGTGCTGAATATTCGTGCAACGCTGAGGCAAATACTTACTAACCCTACTGCCGCGTATATTCTAGCCCGCAATAGTTTGGTGCCGTCTATGAGAATCTCATTTCACAACTTCAAGTATTGCTATGATGGTCAATAGGCGCAGCAGCTGTATCATTGGAGCATCTCGCTCCAACTCCCACCAGTCCAGAAATCAGTCTA
Source organism: Dendrobium huoshanense (assembly GCA_016618105.1). Taxonomy (NCBI): domain Eukaryota; kingdom Viridiplantae; phylum Streptophyta; class Magnoliopsida; order Asparagales; family Orchidaceae; genus Dendrobium; species Dendrobium huoshanense. Next base: position 23,022,652 of record CM028349.1, read on the forward strand.
TAAATCATATACGCCCGATATCTGCCTCTTTCTATCCTAGGAGGCAAAATGCTGCTGGTGAAGGAACCTCGTAACCCTCCCTAGAAGAGAGGATCCGAAAAATGGAAGAGTCTCAGAATGAGATCCTTCAACTCCTACGAGAAACTTGGCTGCCAGTATTACCACAACGAGAGGAAGTTCTCCCTCGAGCTCCACCACTGGTTGAAGATGTTTAACTCGAACATCTTCAAGTAGAGATTCCTCCTCCACCACCAAGGAGGCATTCACAGTTACGTTAGGATAATGAGCTTGCCGATACAACAAGTTCTACACATCCTTCACCCACAACTCGACAGCCTCGTATTATCCTAGATCTCCTTAAAAACTCAGCCTAACCTCACGTTGCTGAGCTCCCTCACAATGCTCTACATCATGAACTATGGAGATTAGTACGGGAAGAGTTCCTCAGAGGAGATATGAGGTAAACGCTTCGACAGCGGGACTTCCAGGAGTCATCACCTTTAACTGAATCCATTCTTCAGGACCCTATTCAAGTTGGCTTCAAACTACCTAGCATCAAGTATTACGATGGGACATCTGATCTGTACGAGCATATCGACCACTATAGAACCATCATGCATATTCAGCGAGCCTCGGATGCACTTCTGTGTCTGGAATTATCTCTTCATTCATCAAATTAGCCAAAATATTTGTCAAACAGTTCGTAGTCAATTGAAAAATTGCTAAAGATTCTTCCCTCCTCTCCGAGATCCGTCAAAATGAAGAAGAATCGTTGAAGGAGAATTTTTAGCAATTTTTCACTAAGGCCCGATAGATTCCAAGAGTATACCCTGAATTGCTCAGAGGGGTCTTTCTGTTTGGCCTTCATCCTGGCCCCTTCTATTCGACACTCATGCGCGACACTGTGGGTTCATATACTGATCGGATCCATCGTGTAAAGGCTCAAATCTCTGCATATGAGGCCATAAATGCTCATAAAAAGTAGTTTGAGCAGACTAGAGGAATACGCAAGGGTGCACCTGGAATAGATAATTCATCCTCACAACAAAAGAAGCAAGGGAAGAATAATCTGCCTCCTAGGCTTCCATTGCCATGACGAGAACCTTGACAAGAAAAGGAGTACACTCCACTCAATACATCTCGAGAAAACATATTAATGGATGTTCGAGATCAAGATATAGTGAAATGACCACATCCTTTGAAGCCAAACATAGGAAATCAAGATGAGTACTGTCATTTTCATCGTAGTAATGGCCACACTACTGAGGCCTATAGGCAACTCAAGGAGGAGATTGAAATACTTATTTGCCAAGGTTATCTTCGACAGTTTATTCAGGATTCACCTACCCGAGAGGAAGCTCATCCTGCTAGGGGGCAAAATCAACAACATAAATAATAAGTGAATAACCAAATAACAGTTTGTAAAATTGAAACAATCGCTGGAGGCCCCTTGCTATCTGATCAATTCTTTTTAGCTGTAGATGAGAACCTAACTCCAAAGAAGGCTAATATCGATCATTCCATCACATTTGATGACTTTGATCTGGAGGGAGTAAAAACCCCTCATAAAGATCCGCTTGTGATTAATGTGGAGATAGGGAACCCATGTTACAATGTTAAAAGAATTCTTGTGGACAATGGAAGCTCCGTAGATGACCTATTCTACTCAACTTTTCTTAATATGGGTCTTTTAAGAGAAAAGCTTCAGCCTACTATAGGTCCTTTACATGGATTTGATAATTAACCTATACGAACAGAAGGGATAATCAGCCTTCCAATTGTACTTGGAGAATTTCCTCGACAGACTACACACTCCATTCAGTTTATCGTTGTAAAGTCAGAATCAGCTTACAACGCTATCTTTGGGAGACCGCTCCAATCAATTTTTGGGATCATCACCTCTATCCCTAACCTCAAGCTGAAGTTCCTTATCCTGGCAGAAGTCAGTGTAGTATGCAGAGATCTATAAGTAGCATAAACCTGTTATCTTAGGTAAGTCAAGCCACAACCAACGGTTACCTTGAGCATTGAGGACTTTGATCTCCGGAGCGAAGATATCCCTCAGAGAACTTCCCCTATAGAATACCTTATTGCTGTATCTGTATCTGAAGAACATCCTTCAAAGACGGTATGGATTGGATCACTTCTCTCAGACAACGAGAAGAAAAAATTCACAGATTTTATGCGTGAAAATTAGGATGTTTTTGCATGGAGTATGGTAGATATGCCTGGAATCGACTCCGAAGTGATAGTGCACTCCCTCAAAATCAATCCGACATGCAAACTGATTATCCAGAATAAACAAAACTTTGCTCCAGATCCTCAACAAGCGATCAAGTAGGAAGTGGATAAACTTTTGGATGCCAGGTTTATACAAGAGGTGCACTATTCTACTTGGTTAGCAAATATTGTCATGGTTTGGAAGGGGAGTGGAGCTTGGAGAATGTGTATAGATTATACAGATCTCAACAAAGCTTGCCCAAAAGACAGCTCTCCGCTTCTTCGTATTGATCAGTTAGTTGATATCACTCTAGTACATCTGATGTTGAGCTTTATAGATGCCTATTATGTCTATAATCAAATAAATATGAATCCTGGTGATGAAGAAGCGATAGCCTTTCAAACGGACAAAGGGTTATACTGCTATCGAGTGATGCCCTTCGGGCTCAAAAATGCTAGAGCAACTTATCAACGCCTCATGAATAAGATTTTCAAATATCTTATTGGGCGTACTATGAAGGTATATGTGGATGATATGTTGGTAAAGAGTCTTAAAAATTCTCAACATATCTCTGACCTGAAATAGTATTTCCATTTATTGAGATATTATAATATGCGACTCAACCCAGCTAAATGCGCCTTTGGAGTTGCTTATGGAAAGTTTTTGATGTTTATGGTAACCCATAGAGGGGTTGAAGCTAATTCTGAAAAGATTAAGACACTAAGGGATATGGTGCCACCGAAGAATATCAAGGAGGTTCAAAGGCTAAATGGGAGAACTGCAGCACTATCTTATTTTCTCGCACGCTCAGGAGAAAAATATTTGCCCTTCTTCAAGGTACTTAGAGGTGCTCGTAGCTTTGGATTCCAATGGATTGATGAATGCCAAGAAGCCTTTGAATAGTTACGAAAGTATTTGGCATCCCCGCCACTACTTTCTAAGCCGACACTAGGAGAAAAGTTATATTTGTTTATGGCTGTTTCTTCCCAAGCTATTAATTCGTTCTTGGTACGAGAAGAAAATGCTGTATAATGTCCCATATATTATCTCAGTAAGATTTTATCTGAAATAGAGAGACGTTATCTTTTAGCAGATAAGACAGCATTGACGTTAGTTTGTTCCGCCAAAAAACTACGCCCTTACTTTCAAGCCCATATAATTGGGGTTTACACAAATCTCCCACTGAAAAGTATACTGCAAAAGCCAAAAGCTTTGGGTAGGCTCGTTAAGTGGTCTGTAGAGCTGGGAGAATTTGACATCCACTACTTGCCTAGACCCAATATTAAATCTCAAGCACTTGCAGATTTTGTAGTTGAATGCACCATCCTAGTATCGCATGTTCAACCAAGCGCTTCACCTTCTCCTCAAAGCTGGACCTTGTATGTCAATGGAGAATCTGGGAGTTCTGGCGCTGGAGCCTTAATTCTGTTAATCTCACCGAAGAAAGTTACCCTTGAGTATGAGCTCTGACTCAATTTCCCAACAACAAACAACATAGCAGAATATGAGGCCCTTATTGCTGGATTGAGACTAATAATTGTCTGTGATGTATAAAACTTAGTAATCCACCTTGATTTATAATTAGTCACCTCTCAGGTGGATGGGGAGTTTGATATACACAATCCACAAATGGCCTAGTATTGTAGCATTATGAAGTTACTTTTGGCCCATATAAAAGAGCATAAGATCATACATGTTTTCCGAGAGCACAATGAGAGAATGAATGCTCTTTACAAACTAGCTACATCAATAACGGGATATGTTTATAAAAGAAAGTGTATCAAGGAGATCCACTTTCTAAGTATTCAAGGTCCATGGGTTATACAGTCAATCGATTAACCAAAAGAGACATCTTGGATCGATCCCATCTTGTCTTTTCTACAGGACGAGGTACTACCTGAAGTCCTCATGGCTGCAACGCGACTTCGGAGACAAGCAGCAAATTTCACCATTATTGGTGATGAGTTATATAAGCATGCCTTCACCAGACCATATCTCAAATATCTTCCATATTCAGAAGCTGATTACGCACTCTGAGAAGTTCATTCAGGAGTGTGTGGAGAACATCTAAGAGGAAGAGCGTTGGCTTACAAGATCATGAGATAAGGATTCTATTGGCCTACAATGAAACAGGACGCACTTGAGTTTACTCAAAAGTGCAAAAACGGCCAATTACATTCCAATCTAACTCATACACCCACTCTGGAGCTTGCATCACTGTAGAGTCCCTAGCCTTTCGCCCAATGGGGAATCGATATAATTGGATCCTTCCCTATCGCCACTGGATAATGAAAATTTATTATCCTGACTGTAGATTACTTCACCAAATGGGTGGAAGCAGAACCTTTGGCAAAGATTATTGAACCAAATCTAAGCAATTCTTGTGAAAGAATATAGTCTATTGCTTTGGCATTCCTGCGAGAGTCATCACTGACAATGGGACACAATTTACTAGGAAGATCTTTACATCTTTTTGTAAGGATTTTCATATTCAGCTCATTCACATAGCTGTCACCCATCCTCAAGCAAATGGGCAAACAGAAGTTACAAACCGAACAAATTCAAAAAGGGCTAAAGACATGCCTAGGGAAGGCTGGGGGCAATGGGCTGAAGAACTCCCAAATGTCCTCTGGGCTTATCGGACCACAGCCAGAACTCCTACAGGAGAAACTCTGTATAACCTCTATTTTGAAACAAAAGAAGTCATACCTGTGGATATTGGAGTCCCAAGCAATATGGTTCAAAATTTCGACCTTAGTAACAACGAGGAGAGGCTCAAAATAAATTTAGATCTCCTCCCTGAAATAAGGGATGAAGCGTCACTCAGGACCGTTGCATACCACCAAAGGCCAAAGGATCGCTCGTCACTACAATCAGAGAGTGAAACCTTGACCTATCTCCATTGAGGACTTAGTTTTATGAAGCATTAAAGCTGCTAGAAAAGGCCCTCAGCGTAACAAGCTCTCCCCCCTCTGGGAGGGACTTTATTTGGTGGCGGCAATAGTCAAGCTTGGAATCTTCAAACTAAAGGATGCTAGTGAAAAAATGCTCCCTCGGACTTAGAATGTCGGTAACCTTTGCAAGTACTATCAGTAGGAGTTGATAATATTATTTGTCTGGTGTTATGTTGTTGGTAGTATTTGTCTTGTATTGTATTCTCTCAAGTGGTTATACTTTGTATCTTTGAAGTTTTTCATATACCCCTTGTGTGTTGGTTGTAGAATAACTCTTTTTCATATCCCTAAGTTTTATTAAGGAATTATTGTACTGCCTTATATAATACAGTAATGTGATGTTCACTTTTACGTAATACTATTTCTTCTCCTCAAACTCTTTTTCTATGATTCGACAAATATACAATCTATATTGTATATCAATCACTAGACGATCAATCCCAAGGGGATTTGATCTGACCTCTTCCATACATGTTAAAATCATCAAACAAATGCTTTGATTAACAACCTCGGATAGGTCAAGATATCCAAGGAGGATATCTCTCGTATTCACTTAAGTCCAAAAAAGACTACCAAAATATTTGAGTCAATTTCATATGCATGTAAAAAAGTTAAATATCTTTTTTATATATATCACTGAAACATCAAGTACATAATATGAAAACATCAACACCAGACACATATATAATCACTAGAAAGAAAACAAAGTGGTACAAAACATCATCGAAGTCATCCTACAAGATCTTAATATCATCCTCCTCCAGGGAAAAAGCCTGCTGCAACTCACTCTCTAATTCTTCACCACTAGAGTCTGAAGATGGATCACCATAAGCCTGGCTAGAAGTCAATCCCTAGATTTTTGCTCCCGTCTTACGATACACTGCATGAACACCCTTCATAAATCCTTTGATGAAGCCATCCTCTAAGCACTCTGCCTCCAAAGCCTTCACCTTCACACCATAAATATGATTGCGAGCTTCCTGAACGTGGTCCTCAATAATAATCTTGAAGGCATAAGATTTCTTGAACTCTTTTATGACTGTAGACGGCAACTACTAGGCTTCTTTCTCTAACAGCATACTTTGGAGCCTCTTATTCTCAGCTTCAAGGATCTGCTGGTTGATCGTCGCCTGAGCATCTACCAACTCTATATGCAGGCGATCCATTCGCTCGTTCTGTGAGGAGGCTAAAATTATCCTGTTTGCCAGCTCTACTCTACACTCTCCTGACTGCTCTTCCACCACTTGCAACTCTTTCGCTTTGCCGTCATATTTTTTCTTGTATTCCCCTTGAAGGTATTTAACCTTCACAAACTCGTTGTCCAAATGAAGCAACAAAAATATGTAAAAAATGTATATCCTATATATATATATATATATATAAGGAAAGAAGAAAAGGTGAACTCACCATCTCCTCAGCCTGTCGACGACTAATGCACTTATTTTTCAAAATATTTTCTGGAATGTATGACTTGGACGAAGAGATGCGAGGTCCTTTACAGGCAGCTGTCAAAATTTCATTTGCCTTCTTCTTCTTCGGTGCCTGCTGTTAGAATAGTTGCTATTTGAATGCTTTACATTTTTGCAACTTATGTAGTTTTGATGATTCCAAACATTATTGTTCAAATGTGTAGTTATCTCCTAACAATTTTAGAAGATTTGCATTTGCTCTTGTGTGTACTAACATTTCAGGAAAATCAGACTCCAGACTACGATAACTTCAAATCAAATTCAACATGAGATACTTTATTAATTTGAAGTTTGCATTTTTTCTTTGAATTAATTTTGAAAGGGAGTGATTGTAATTGAGTGAATAAAAAACATACACACACATAGGAGATCATAAGATTTTATACTGATCATACTGGACGATATCCTATCGTACGGGACGATCAGGCAGTTATCTCCTATAGGGCACATGGAACGAATAGGAACTTGCTCGAAATTTTTTTTCTAAGTCCTATTCGTCCAGGACAAAATTAATTATCGTACCAGATGATTGGTTCTCTGTAAAATTTTCGTCCAGACGAATTTTATTATCGTACGAGGCAACCGGTCCTCTGGAAAATTTTCGTCCAGACGAAATTAAATATCGTACCGGACGATCAGGTCTCTGGAAAATTTTCGTCCAGACGAAAATAAATTATCGTCCGTGGCGATTGATCCTCTGAAATATTTTCGTCCAGACGAAGTAAATAATCGTCCAGGACGATCGGGTCTCTGGAAAATTTTCGTCCAGACGAACATATTCTCGTCCAAACGATTAACCGACTTAGAACAGTTTTCAGCAGTTTCTAGAACCGACCTTGTAATAACCGTTCGTACTGGACGAACCTAGTTCGTACAGGACGATCATCTGTACGAAGACATTTCGTACACATATTCAAATAGGGTCGTTTCAGATCGTTTAAGTAAAATCGTCCAGGACGATCCATGATCGTACAGGACGATCCACTGCGTACAGAATTGAAAACTTGCAGTTTTTGGGCAGTTTTTCTTGTCTTTTATATAAATAGTCCAAATTAGACTGCCACCCAATCTTTTTGTCATTTGATCTTCATGCCTCTTGAGAGAATAGCCAATGAGAGAGTGGAAGAGAGCATTCAAAGGAGGATTCCTACCACTGGAGCGAGAAGGCTTCACTTGGATTTCAAAGGTAAGAGTCTCTACTTGTGAATTTGGATTACTTCACTCTTTTCCTTCTTCCTTCTAGATTCTTGTGAGAAGATCAGTCAAGGAGATCCGGTTCTCTGCCGACACTTGGAGAGTGTGAACAGCCGAAAGGTTCTCTGCCTACACTTGGAGAGTGTGAACAGCCGTAGGGTTCTCTGCCCACACTAGGAGAGTGTAAAAGGACGACGGTTCTTTGCCAACACTGTGTATTGTGTAAAAGGACGACAGTTCTCTGCCAACACTGTGGATTGTGTAAAAGGACGATGGTTCTCTGCCAGCACTGTGGATTGTGTAAAAGGACGACGGTTCTCTGCCGCACCAGGTAGTGGTGAAAAGAGTGTGTTGTAAAGGCTTCTCCGTCTTGCTGTGGGTGCTAAAGGAGAGTCACTATTGGTTTTAGTGCAATACTCAGAGGGTGCCTCTGAGGAGTGGATGTAGGTCTGGTTATAGACCGAACCACTATAAATCTGGTGTCATTTACTTTATTGTTTTTACGTTTCCGCACTTTAAATTTTAGTTTTAACAACTCTGTGGTTGAAAAATATTTTTCTACAAACTTTAAAAGAAATTTTTATTTCGGTTCAACTTAATCTTCAAAGAGGGATTAAAATTTTTTAAACTACCAATTCACCCCCCTCTTGGTAGCCGTGGGACATTTACTTAGGCTTAACAACCTAATTACTGGACTCAACACCTGCAAATCTCCTTCACTCCCTGGTCGCTTGGAGTGGTTCTTTTGAGGAATTGTCTCTGGAACTTTCATGGACCTCTTCAGCATTTGTGCATGTGATCTTCCTGCTTGAGTAGATAGTCCCACCTTGAACAAGTATTTTTCATATATATATATATATATATATATATATCTACTCAAATAATTCACCTCATAGTGTAGGGAGTCTAAATCATGAAGCGTCAGAATCTTCAATAAATCTTCTACTCTAATATGAAGGGGAACGGGCAACTCCCTCAACTTCCCCTATTTTTCTTGAAGGTTCCAATCATTTTGTACATAAAAGAAGTCGATAATCCAACCTTTCAAAGGGTCTCAAGTGCGAATATCCAACCACTTGGACCTGAAGGAGATACGACCCTGCGTATCACTAAAGAGATGCCCATCCAAGAAAGGCATTCTGGAGATAGCACCACTCCACAGTCTTTGAAAAGTACGGTCATGCCCATTATGATCAACATGGCCCTATAAAAAAATTGAGATAAACTCACTCCACAGTCTGTTATAATGTCAAACAATTCAAGAGACGGTGGAAATCGCAGCCCCGCTCGTAAATTGAATTCGTACACCATCACATATCCCGAAGGAGGAAAATGGGCACGATCAGATGTTGTCGGCACCTTCATAACCAGATCGTTAGAAAAATGGAATTTCTTTTTAAAGGAGATGAAAGAATCCGCAGTGATGGTGGAAATAACATAGTAAGTCTTCAGCGCCTTGTTAACCTTCTTTGAACCATCAGGTTGGGCGACGGGGCAATCATCTTTGGCAGGAGAATTTCTGGTGGACGTATGATCACCAATTTCTACTCCTTTACTAAAGAGGGGTGTTAATCTGAGTAGGGAAAATCACCTATGAAAATTAACGGAAAGCCTCTAGAGTAGGAAGAAAAAATGGTTGAGAAAGAAAAAAAAGGAGGGGAAATCTCCAACTTCTATACAAGAGGGAGATTTATAGTTTTTGAAGAGGGGAGAGGCTTCCAGAATTTATTTTTATAATTTGGAATTTTTCTATATTTTTTTTCAGATTTTAAAAAAAATCCTATTGGGCTGGCGGTTCGGGCAACCGCCAGCGGCGGGCCCGAACTGGCGCCTGACCGCCAAACGGTGCAGGCCGACCACGCGGGTCAGGCGGGCCAGCAGGCTGGCCCCAGGCGCAGCGCGGGCGGGCCCAGGCTGGCCACAGTTGAGTCGTTGTGCGAGCGTGCCACTGCGTGGGCCAGTGGGCCCGGTGCGCGGTTCTGATTATCTTGATCGGGCAAGGCTCTTGAGGCAAAATGAACACAGAAGCTTCAAAAGTTAAATCTGGGATCACTTGAACTCTGATTCCAGTAAACTTATAGTCAATCTGAGTGTCTTAAAAATACAAACCTAACGACACTAAATTCGTCTCAATCCGAGCTCAAATGAGTCCAAATTAAGGACCCAAAGCGCTGTTGGAAAGTTCATACCACAATTTGAGTTACCAAATGGTTTTCAAATTTGACGAGCTTATAGTCGAATCGAGCGGCTCGACGAGATGAATCCAACGAGTCCATTTCTGACATCACTAATGTTGAAACTTGTTTAATATGAATTAGGTTGTTAAACCTGAGCTTATGTCCCAGCGGCTAACCAAGAGGGGGTGAATTGTAATTAAAAATTTTACCCTCTTTTAAACTTTAAAACCAAAAATTTTAACTTTAGTGAATTTTATAGAAAATGATTTTTCAACCACAAGTTAGAAATAGTAAAATAAAAATAAAAGTAGTATAAAAATAAAAGACACGAGATTTATAGTTGTTTGATCAAACACGACCTACATCCACTCCTTGGAGGCACCCTCCGAGTATTGCACTAATACCACTAGTGACTCTCCTTTTGCACCCACAGCAAGGCAGAGAAGCCTTTACAAAACTCTCTTATACCACTACCCGGTGCGGTAGAGAACCATCGTCCTTTTACATTCTTCTCAGTGTTGGTAGAGAACCGTCTATCCTTTTACACTCTCCCGGTGTAGGTAGAGAACCCTTCGTCCTTTCACACTTTCCTAGTATGGGCAGAGACCCTTCGTCTGTTCACACTCTCCAAGTGTCAGCAGAGAACCAGATCTCCTTGACAGATCTTCTTCATAAGAAATCTAGAAGGAAGAGAGAAAAGAGTGAAGTAATAAAAAATCACAAGTTGAGACTCTTACCTTTGAGTACCAAGTGAAACCTTCACGCTCCAATAGTAAGAATCCTCCTTTAAACACTCTCTCACACTCTCTCCTTAACTTTCCTTTCAGTAAGCACGAAGATCTGTAGGCAAAAAGATTAAGTGGTAGTTTATATTGGACTTTATATAGGAAAGACATAAAAAACCATCCAAAAATTGCTAAAATTTAAGTTTATCAGCAGTGGATCATCCCGTACGATCGTGGATCATTCCGGACGATGTTACTTAATTCAGTTGGAAACGAACCCAATGCATATTGGTACGAACTAACTTCGTATATGTTAATTGTCCCGTACGAACAAGGTTCGTCTGGTACGAACGGTTATACCATAGGTCGATTCCGAAAACTGTAGGAAGTTGCCAAATTTTTAAGAGTCGGTGCGCTTCGTCCCGGGAAGAATATGAGTTCATCTGGACGAAATTTTTACAGAGGACATTTCATCCTGGCACGAATATGGATTTCATCTGAACAAAAATTTTCCAGAGGACATTTCGTCCTGGGATGAATTGGAGTTCGTCTGGATGAAAATTTTCTAGAGAGCATTTCGTCCTGTCACGAATATGAATTTCGTCTGAATGAAAATTTTCCAGAGCCCATTTCATACTGGGACGAATTGGAAATTCGTCCTGGATGATCAGGACTTAGAAAAATTTCTTTGCTTCCTGTTCGTTCCATTGCTCTTCCAAGTAGATAACTGACTTGATCGTCCTGTACAAACAGTGTTCATCCCATACGTTCAGTATAATTTTTAAAGATCTCCTTAAGTGTGTGTGTGTGTTTATTTACACAATTACAATCACTCCCTCTCAAACTCAATTCAAAGAAAAATACAAGCTTCAATTTACAAACTATCTCATGCTGAATTTGATTTGAAGTCTTCATTAGTCTGGAGTTTGAATTTCCTGAAATGTTAGTCCACACAAGAGCAAAATCAAATCTTCTAAAAAGTGTTAGGAGATAATAAAACTTAAAACAATGATATTTAGAATTATCAAAACTATATAAGTTGCAAGAATGTAAAACATGCAATTAGCAACTCTCTTAACAATTAAGACCTTCAAATGTCTGATGAACGGTGCACGATCAAGGGATTTAATATCAGCCGTCCATCCGACCACTCCCAATTTGCCCATGATCTCACGTCTATTTACAAGATATGCCACTCCAGGAAATCTATAAATAGGCCCCTCATTTGTCATGAGGGGGGACCCAAGCGAGAGAGAGAGAGGATGAAGAGAAGAAGAAGAGAAGGATTGGAGGGAAGAACTCCTCCACGACCACCACCGAAATTTCGCCCGACGCCCGAGTGACGCTGGAATTCCACCGGTTGCCAGAGTGATGTCAAAATCCTGCCAGAGGCCCAAGTGATGCCAGAATTCTCCCCAACGCCCAAGAGATGCCAAAATTCAACCTGACGCTCAAATGATGCCATAATTCCGCCCGATCTCCAAGTGACGTCGGAACTCTGCACGACATTGTATCTTGATTTCAATTCAGAAGTGATACATTGTAATTTGATCGTCCTAACTTTTACAGATGAGTCAGCCTCTTCTCTTTCAAATAAACACTAGTGAAACTTTTTCAACTGGGTATGGCCCAGTGGTTTTTTCCCTTTCCAGGGTTTCCACGTAAAAATCCTAGTGTTCTTTCACTTTCTATTTGTGTGCTAAATATCCGTACAACGCTGAGGCGAATACTTACTAACTCTATCGCCGCGTATATTCTAGCCCGCAACAACAACAAATTCTTTTTTATTTGTAGACTGGTTTTACTAATTGCTATAAAATCATCAAAAGATTGGAAAAAGTTTCGAGCAAAGGAGCTCAACATGCTTAAGGGATATGTTCACAAATAACTCAATACCACATATTGAGCATAGGGGAATAATGGTAGGAATAAGTTGATATTTTTATTATATTCCTAACATATACTCTTAATATTTATGGTAACTTTTTATAGAAAGATATGTTGGAAAGAGAACCCACTGTGGAAGAATTGCATGGACACACCAAAAAAAGACAAGAAAATCAATAATGTGTAAGCAGTTAATTATAGCACATTTATATCAATATAAAATTAAAACAATCTTCGTATTGATTATTTTTTAAAGACAAATGTAGTTCTAATATCTATCTTTTACAAGATGAGTATGTGTGCTTTAGTGATATCCACAGTCAGAGATTAATAGGATGGGATTGTTTGTGTAATATTCATCGTCAGAAATTTAAGTAATATTTCATTAATGGTCATTAATTTTAATTTGATTGAAAAGTATAAGTCTTAGAGTTTTTAAGGAAGTATTGAATAAGTCAAGAAGTGAGTTAGAGAAGTGAAAATCTAAGTTAGAAAAGTAACAAGATTGGCATCGTCGCGACATTAAGCACTCAAAAAAATAGAGAAAAATAGAAAAAAGGATGTGCGTAATAACACAAATATGAGAAATAAATTTATTTGAAAAACATAAATTATAAAGTAGAGTACTTTGGCACTGATTTGATGAGCGTTGTAGCGCTAGGCGATGAATAATATATATATCCTTATCTTACACCACCGACTCCCTCATATGGTTGCTCTGCTAGGAAGAATTAAAAGAGGGAAATGAGAGAGGAGAGAGAAAGATATTTGGATCATATTTGTCATTTATTCATGTTATATATTTTTTTCTATTTATTGTAAGCTACTAATCTCTTACTTCTAATTTCAATGATTCTGATTTCTAAAAATTTTTCTCTCCTAAATCTCTAAAAATTACATTATCTCCTGATTTCATAAGCTTTCATCGTGTAAGTTTGGATATATTATATATTTGATCATTTTGAATAATTTGATAAGATTTTATTTTATTTTAAATGAAGTGTTGAATGATATCAAATACATGATATGATAACTCCACGTGATACTCTCTTATATAAGGAGTCGGGACGACTAATTTAGAGTCATATGTACCGGAGCAAGATACCCTTAAGATACACTCATTGAATATTTGAATACTGATACTGACACAACTACGAATATTGTACTGATATTGTTATTGATGGTGTAATGGATTGAGATGAGATGAACTATAAAAAGATAATTTGATATAAATAATCAGTATAGATATTGATGCATATATTTTTATATGATTTATAAAATATTATTCTATTTTAACTTGCATTGATTTCAGTTGTAAGATTTTAGTTACTTGCTGGGATATATGCTTATTATATAATTTTATATGTTTTTAGGAAAGTATAAGGATCCTATGATATGAGGCTCAATACAAGACAAAAATACAATCATGTTTCTTTTCATTGTTCATTGGTAAACTCTAGTTAAATAATTAAAATGAAATATATGCAATTCTTCTAATATAGATCAAGGATTATGATAGCTATGGTGTTGGGTGGCACTGCCATGGTACCTGGTCTCAGGTGAAGTGATTTTCGGAGAATCAAAAAATTTTTTGGGAGCACAATTATGGTTTAAAGTTGGGGCACCACAACATTTGGTAAAGTTAGTGATTTTTAAATAATAAAATATCTAAAAAATTAGTTACATAATTCATTCCCAAGCTAACCTTGCCAGAGATGAAAGGGTGAGAAGGAGGAGGAGAAATGAGAAAAGAGAAGGAAGCATAAAGAACTTGGAGGCCAAAACTCAGAATTTATTTGTTGGGCCTGTTTGGGATATTGTAGAGCACCAGGTAGAATCCTAAACCACCATCACTGATTTTAATTCCAGTAAGTTTATAAAAAAATATGAAAGAAATATGTTATTCTTTAGTCTTACAAAATTTTCACCGTATAGTTTTAGTATATTATTATACTCTTTATTATGAGCATTTTGGTTATATAAATTTGAGATTTTATTGGTTGATTTTTTCTACTTGAATTTTTTAGTTTATTATTGAATTGAGGATTTTCTAGCAAATGCAATAGTTTTATAAAAGTCTTAAAATACTCATGTAAATCTTCTTTTGAAATTAGACATTGAAAGGGTAAATTTTAAGGAGTATTATATTTTATAAGTAATGTGGTTTTTATCAGTAATTCTTACATTTACTGATTACTGCAATAGATTTTTATTCTAATTTCTATTGCATTGAATTTGAATTATAAATAGCATGACATTAAATATATTTTGATATGTGAATAAATGCACTCTTTAATATGTTACAAGGGCCTTATATATTCTATTTTGGCCCCACTTATTAAAAGTAGGTGTAGGAGATTATTTGGCACAATTCAGTTTTGATTTTGGTTCCTCTTGCTAGATACAAGTGTGGGAGGTAAAGTAATGTATAAGTGAAAGTAGAGTTAAGTAGGGATTAGGATATGCATATTATAATAATTACATTTCATATGTTAATGTTCTCATGAATTGAAGTTTAAGAAATGTTCTGAACTAAGCATCAATAAACTCTAAAAATATGTACAAATTTTGATGAAAAGTGACAGTGAAGTGAAAGTGATGTATGAGAATAAGTGCTCTGTGTTGTACTTGAAAAACTTCTTTAAAAGTGGCTATATAGGTAAAAATGATAACCATGGGATTAAGTATACATTAAAACTCTGGTAGTTCATGTTTTGTTTATATTTTAAAATTTTCTTTGTAAGTCTTTATATTTTGTTGTTATTTAATATTTTGTATTGGATATTAATATCTGTGATGGGTAAGGGAGGGAGTCCACTGAGCTTGTGATGTTCATTCAGTTATTTCAGATATTTCAAGAAAAGGTAAAGACCTGATAGAATAAATAAAGCATAGGAGCAAGATCTTCTAGGTTTGAAGTATTAGTTTTTGTGATCCAATTTTATTTATTTTGATGTATAGACAATTGGAAGTTGATTGGATTATTAAATTTATGTTTTGGATGGAATGGATTATATAAAATTTCTTTTTGGATTTTAGTTTCTCTAGTTGTGTTTATTTAATGGATGAATAAATTAATTCTAGGTTTAAGTGATCCAATCCTTCCATTAGATCTAGGGCGTCACAGACTAATAGCACTGCAAAAAAATTAACTTTTAATGACACATATTTTAAAACATTTTTATTTAAGTGCCTTAAAAAATATTTATTAGGGCATATTCTAATTTGACACATATTTATTAGGGCATGTTCTAATTTGGTGCTAACATAGCTATTTGGCACTAAAAAGAGAGAGACATCTTGCGAATAAGTTTTTGTACCCGCTTCTTTCTTTCATCTAGGCCATATTCATATATATTCACCTCCTTTGTATTTCGTCGAATGTCTATGTCGGGCGTGCGTTCTCTTCGTCTACCCTTCTTAGTTCTCGCCGATCGCTGCCGCTACATCGACAATTAGGACTGTCGCATTAGATAATTCTTCACTTTCAATTTCTGCCTTAATCCTTCACGAATGCCTAATTCCCAATGTCTAGGGTTAAATAAAATTTTCTTAATTCTTCTTTTCATTTTCTAGGGTTCTTGTGGGATCAACTGTATAGAATACTGACTTATTGTACATTGCTGCCGCTGATATTGAAGTTCATCGAGACGTTGGTCTGATTTTAGTTTGCTTCATTTTCTTGTTCAATTTGTTGCTTCCCCTGTTTTGATATTGACAATTCTATGCATTTAAAATACATTCACGACCAAATATGAGTTCCTCCCTTACAATCAAAATTTGTTCGCTTCATCCAACTATTTGATCTTGACAATTTGTTGCTTCCCCTTACATTGCTTATAACTATTTGTACATTTAAAATTTTTTTCGAGGGCATTGCTCCCAGAAATCCTGTAAGGGCGCTGCCCCTTGACCCCACGACCTGAACTGGCAAGTTGAACCCCGCCAAGTTAGCACTGCTCCATGACCCAGTGACTTGACCGTGCAGGTCAAACCCTTCCATGTCATACCAATAATCTAATTTTGGAATATGGAGATAGGAAATTGGAGGAAAGAAGAAATGAAGGATTTATGACTTGTGTTCCCAGGGCATAGCTTATGATGTTCAATCCTCCCATACATCTTTTCATCACTAGATAGAACATATGATAGAGGAGTTAGTGAGACAGAGTAGCTGCAACGACAGAAGACTTGAATATTTGCATTAGGGTAATGCAAATAAATATGTAAACAATGCATCGTCAACACCAAAACATTAGATTATACAAAAGCATCAAAATAATAAGATGAAAATACAATAATAGAAGAATAGTGAGATTTAGGGGGAGTTAAGTGAGGGATAAAACAATTTATTTTCATAATTTATTTGTGATGCCAGAACTACTTGTATTAATACATATAAATGCTTTAGATGATAATTATTTAAAGGTGGTGCTTTATTATTTCTTTTAACTTCTTTTAAGTTTTTGGTAAAATTTCATTTAGTATAGTGTGATAAGGCCATAAAAAATATTTTATGGGTGGCTAATTGAGTTTTCGATGGATTATTCATAAAAAACTCCATCAATAATATTTTTTAGAGATTAGATTTGTGATTGAAAGTTCATAAAAAAATCAACAATTTAATATGGGGTTCTCATATTGACAACCATTTTGTCAAATTTTTAATTTTTTCAGCAACCATTATCAATGGATTACCTCGTGAAAAAATTATTGATGAATTTTGGGCTTTCGAAAAGTGTTTTCAACAACACTTTCACCAACAGATAAAAATTAGTTGGAAAGTATTTTCCTTATACTAAAAATATTTTTCGTGGATTTTTATGCTAAAATTGGTTTATTTATTTAATGCATGATGATCCCTTGACATAATATAAAGGAGAAGGCCAAATATTCCAGAGTTAGTGGGTTTGAAGGAAACCAATAATCCTTAATAGTCTCTCTCTTAGGAGGTATTATTCTGTGCGGACACCGGACAGTTTTACCGTCCGGTTAAGTGCTAGCGGTACTAAGCTCGGTACCGAGTGCAATACATTTTTTGGTGACGTGGCACATTTTTATTGGTCTTTGGATGCCCTCCAGACTCCTCACAGAATAATGAATCCTCTCTTAGGAGGGGGAGTGGGGCTATTTGGAGTCAATGGGAGGCTAGAGATAAGGTAGGGAAGAGAAACCATATGACTTAACATTGACAGGCAACATGAGTAATCAAGGTAATTCTTTTTCTACAAGGAGGAGGAATTGTGCAAACCAATATATTTTGGTGGCTAAAGGTGTTCAAGGGAAAATCTTCTTGTAGGAGTAAGGGGCTAAGCAACCTATGATAAGCTTATGATGAATTCAAGAACATACAAGATGATGAATTGGTACATTTAAATGCCATCAAAGCTCTAGAATTCTCTACAAATTAGGGTATTTTCACTCTCGAATAACTATTCATAATTTGAAGAAGTATGGCTCATATATAGATTCTAAGAAAGGAATTTCAAACAATTTTTTTTATCTAATTTGGTATCAAATAGTCCATATTATGCCCTCCTCTAATATGGAAAGTGACTATATGATCATGCCCCTTAGATATCCTAATGAACTCACTTTAATATCAATTGATAAAGATGACATATCTTACCTATAACAACAAGAATAATAATAATAAAAGAGATATTTTTATTAAAAGAAGAAGAATAACATAAAAGAGATTAATATTATTTATATAAAAGATTCACCAAAACCTCCATATGAAAGAGAAAGGCCACTAAGCTTCATTGTATATTGCACAAACAACACTAACATATTGAATAACACTAATATTAAGTTATAATGAATTCAAATACATATTACATTATTAATTAATTATATAATTTCATGGAGGGAAAAGGAGGGTCAGCACAGCATGCAAAATTAAAAGCTTCATGATTTGATTCAATAAATGATTGTTAGATTAATTACTTAATGGAGGAAAATCCTTTATTGTAAATCATCTTCATTATTTTCTATCAACCATTGAAGCTTTCTTGGAAGTTGGAGAGGAGACTGGTGAAAGCATTCGTGGCCGTGGGGGGGGGGGGGGGGGGGGGGGGGGGGTTAAATTGGTGCCTTTAAAAATTTGAAATATTATTATTAGTGGAAGACTTCAGAAATTTTAGAGCATAAAAGTTAGATTGATTCCTCTTTGTTTTTAAAAATTAATTTATCACAATTAAAGTAAAAGAGATGATTAAAAATATATATTTTTTATTTTCATCTAAAAACAAATAATCAAGGATTTCCAAAATATTTTTTTTCTTTTTAAATTTTCAACAATAATGAAACTTGAGGTAGAGTAAATACATTGTAATAAATAAAAATTAAAGAATTAAAACCATAAAAGAAAATGTAAGCCAAATTCTTACTTTGATTTGGTCAACCTGACTTACATATACTCCCTAAGAATTCCACTAGCATTCCACTCTTAGCAAGGCGAATAAGTCCCTCTCCTTCTTAGGAAAATGGAGAACACCATTTACACCATTTCTTTCCTAAGAAGCTACCCTCCTTTTGCACTTAGCACGACCAAGATGCCTACGCCTCTAGCCTCATGACTAGACAAAGGGTCTCCCAAGCCAAGACTCTCCAATTCTCTTTCACCAAAGAGCTCTTACTTACGACAACCCGATGAATAAGGATATATATGAAGATGAACAGTCTTGTGCACTTCTCTCACACAACGATCTCTTGGACACCCTTCCAAAAAATCCCTCATATTCTCTTTACTCTCTCTCACCCTCTCCCTCAAATTATTGCATGAAGCTTTCTAGAACCTTCTTCAAGAATCTATATGGACTCTCTTTGGGCAACAATCCCTCTTTGAATCTCTCAGACACTCTCAAATTTGTTATTTGTTGTTTAGTTGAGTATTTATTTTAGGGATTTAAAAGAAACCCTACAAAAATTGATTAAATAATTTTCTGAGGTTGATCATACAATATGATACCTAGAACGTACAATACAATCTATTCAATATTGCCGACTCAAGGAATTGGATCGTCCTGTATGAATGAGGTTCGTCGGAACTAGCTCTCTCTGCTTATTCATACTATATATTAGGATCGTATAATATGCATGATAGTTTTCTCTAATTCGTTTTCTTATTTTTTAGGTCAAAAATAGATGAATAATAATACAAGAATTAAAGTTTCATATTGTTCAAAATTATTTTCAATGATAGAGAATTTACAGCTTATTTAAAAATTGATCAAACCAAACGATTTTCAAATACACCAAAAATAAAAAAATGAACTAAAGAGCAAATATCAAATACACTATTTTTTTCTTAAACTTTAGACTAATCTTAATTTAAAAAAAAAATCTCAATATTTGAATTTTTATCCTATTTACTCAAACGGAATAGCCCCACACTGAAAAATTATAATTTGCAATAAAAATATTTTTTAATTGACCAGTTCAGAAAAAAACTTTGTCATGAACTTCAAAATCAATACAGTATATTTATTTATTAATATTGAATAATACATTTTGATATTATTATGTGGAAAATTTCTTTTTTTTTTTATTAGATTTATAAGAGTTTTTGACTCTTAAAAAGATTTATGTAGCTGATCCCATGTAATGGGATTAAGACTTGATGTTGTTGTTGATTTGTTGTATCATAATTTAATACATTTTTTTTATAAAAAAAAATATTTTTCACAGCATGAAATTTTTAAGACAATATAAAGTAATAGTTAAATAGAAATAGTAAAATATATAGTTTGAAATCATGAACTTCAAGTTCTTCTAATCATAATTTTTTATAATAAACATTATAATCAAATAAAAATATAATAATCATTTTAAAATAAATTTTTTAAAAAAATTGAGTCCAAATGAACTTGGATAACATTCTATTAATCCAGCTCTAATCCGACTCGAATAAAAAAAAATGGATTAGAAACTGACTCGGAGTCAACCCCCACCAGATTACCGGGTTGACCTGATCCTACCCGCTAATTCACAGGTGCAAGTAACACGCGAGCGTTGATTGAGGGCGGGACTATGAGACTGTGGGTGAGGGTAGGACCATGCGATGCGGGACAAGGCATGCGCGTGAGGAAGCGAGCAGTGTGATTGTGGGAGCACAGGTGCGACTTGCAAGCGCAACGCGAGCACGGGTGCGAGCTTGTGAGGATGCCAGCTATAGCACGGGCTGTACTGCAGGATTGCGGAACAGGGATGAGGATGCAGGGGCGGGGCAAGGCAGGCGAGTCGGAGCGCGTGTTAAATTCGGGTCATTTTAGGTTAGCAATTAGTTAGCCCGAACATGATTAGATTTCTCAAATGGGGCTAGAATTAAGACCCGAACACAACCCATTACTTAAACGGGTCAATCTGAACGTGAATTTTTTTGTGTCGGGCTTGGTTCAAATTTTCGTATAGTGCCATTAATTGACACCCTACCCAAGAGTAAGAACCAAAATTTCTACCTGTATAGATCCACTTTTGATCGAAGCCTTTTAGCTAAGAAAAAGCTTAGATGTCCGTTACAATGTCAAACAAAAACTGAGCATTCTTACTACAAGAAAGAAAGTAATTAAAAAACCAGTAACCCTAATCCAATTTCAAAACTAGTTTTAACTTAGATGATTATAGCGTAAATTACCTTTAAATTTTACCGAAGTTCTTCCCAATTGATCTTGCACGTCTAAAAAGGAGCATAATTAGGCTTCATTTGAGGTGGCTTTTTTATTGCTTATTAGAATAGAATTTTAGTACAAAAGTTTTAATTTTTTACTTAAACTCTATTTTAAAAAGCAATAAAAAAACCGTCCCAAACGAAGCCTTAATCTCTATTAATGACTCCCGGGCGTAACCACTCTCTTTTGAACATGAACAAAATAAAATTATAAAATACATGATCTAATATATGAAATTGAAAAAAGAATTTCTTTCTTAGTAGAACAAAGTTTTACGAGCTTAATGGTAAAAATTCAAACTCTCAACCATCGAGTTATTATCCGCTTAGCTTAATAGCCTCATAATTTTATCCCATTCGTGTAACTTCTCAATAAGTAGTCACATATGCTAAGAGTGCTCTTATACATGCACATTTAATTTTAAAGTTTCTAATAAAATTCAGCCATTATATTAAAAAAATTCTCAATGTTTTAAGAATTTATCTTATTTTCTTAAAGAGTTTTTCCATATTGTCTTTGATTATGCTTTTTATACAGTAAAAAAAGGTGTTTAAATCGAGAGATTATTACGTGCGGAGTCTGGAGACAGAGAACCGTTCCGTTTTGTGACTGTGAATAATAAAAGCGCTATTACCGTTCATCACTGTACTTTTACTTTTTACCCACATTTTTTATTATTTACAGTCACAAAATTGAATGGTTCTCTTTATCCAGACTCTCATTTGATATATTTATGCAGGCCGTACCATACGTAACATCCTGCAATTATTTAATTTTTTGTTTTTTTTTCTACTACATAGTGAAGCGAAGTTGTGGAGTCGGTGGAAATATGTTTTTATGATAGTACTAATAGTGCAATTTATTGTTTTTTGACTGTGTTTGTTGAGCGGTTGTGAATGATAGGTTGAAATGTGCTTTAGCTGTAGGTGTGCAAACTTTAATATTTAGTACTTTTTATTGTCGGTTTGTTTCTGAAGATTTTGTGAGTGATTTATGACGATTGATTGCTTTAGTAGAATCTGCAATAGCTTTGTGATGAAGGGTTTGTTTTGGATAGTTTTTGTATCATTTTTTTAAAATGATTTTTACGTAAAAAAATTTCAAATTTAAGAAATTGTTGCACTAGAAAACTGTTTTAGAAAGCAAGAAGAAAGCTGTCCCAAACGAAGCTGAAATTGTGGTAGATATATAGGGTTGTGAGCATTTTAAAGACAAATGATTGGTTTTCACTAGTTGATGTAAGAAGCCATGCATGGATCAAAGGCTTGATTCAAGCTTGAGTTGATCATGACACATTTAATAAGCTCAAGTCAAATCCAACCAAGCTTAATTGAGACAATAGGCAGCTCAACAAACATATATTTTTGGACGTGTTAGCTTGATTGACTTAGTAGGCTAAATAAAATGGGCTAGGTCGATTAGATATGTGAACTAGGATGTATAGGTTTGTTTAAGACTAACTCCAAAGGTTTGTTGGCTTTAGACGTGTCCTAATTAGGATAGGATCTCTTAATTCCAAATGGTATAACTTAGGTTCAACTCTATTTACGATAGTGCCAAGTTGTGATAATCTAAAATTTCATGAAATACATTTATTTGAAAATATGAAAATTCTGGGCATCAGTACTACAATGCTGTATTTATGAGTGTAGCGGTGCTAGAAAAGCACCGGTGCGACGTTAAAGCCTCTATTATATAGTAACCTTGGATTCAACATGCAGTACAACGATAATGTAGTTCATGGTGCCGCAGTGATGGGCATTAAAATAAGAATTTTAATATATTTAAAATAAATATCACTCATCACCTTAGCCATCTCTCCCTCATTTGTTGCCTTGCCGAAGAAGGAAACAAAAGGAGAAGAAGATAGAAAGAGAGGGGAGGAGAGGAGAGAAAGAAGAGGTAGAAGATCTTTCAGGGCATTTTCGTCCGCCGCTTCTACTACAAAAATTATTCTAATCATTGTAAGTGACTTCTATTTTCAATGATTTTAAGTTTAATTCATTTTCTCTCTCCTGTAATTAATAAAAATATGATATCTCCCATTTTAGCGAACTTTCATTATTTAACTTTTGGTGTGTGTGTGTGTGTATATATATATATATATATATATATATATATATATATATATATATATATATATATATATATATATATATATATATATATATATATATATATATATATTATTATTATTATTATTATTATTATTGTTATTATTCTGAACATTTTGATTGATTTATATTAAAATTTTACTAAGTTGTTTGACTTATATAACCTCTTAAATGAAATAAGTAGATAAATATCAAGTGTAAAATAATTAGGAGCAAATGTATTAAATTCGAATATGAAATATGACAAGCATATGGTTATTATTCATTTGACATAACCTATATTTTTGACATACTGCATGCATATCAATGAGTTTACTGATAATTGCATCAAGTGAATATGATGTTTGCTATTATGATTAATATGATATGAAATGTATGCAAAAGTAAGAAAGACTAGTTATAAGTGATTGAGTGATGGGCTAAAGACATGTTACCTAGTATAGGAGGTGAGTCAACATGCTTTCCTTAAAATAAAAGGTTTTTTTTATGTAATCCTAAATGTTGGTATGTATGATTGAAAAAAATATCGCCCGGTAGAGGGTGATGATTCTTTTTTGATGTATTAAAACATGATGTGATTGATAAGATGGATGATAGATATACATATGACAAATAAAATAGGTGATAGATAATACATAAGATAGATGATAAATGACATATAAGATAGAGTATATATGGTAGATAAGATAGATAATATGTAATATTTGTCATTAAAGCCATGGTATTCTCTATTACTAATCATCAATTATAAGATAATTAGTAATTACGAGTCTTAGAATATGAATGAGGTAGAAGTGACAAAGGTTTGGGGTTAAAAATGTGAAAATTCAAATATTGATAATTTCTCAGCAAAAGATGTTTGCACTTGATGAATTATTTCTCTAAATGGGTGAAAGTCATTAAGCTTTGTAAGCTAAAATATGAAGAATTGATAAGATTTTACGATATGATGTTTTTTTAAGATTTTGAATACTTTTGGTGATGATCATTTGTAATAAGCAATACTCTCAAGAAAGAAATTATGATTTTTTTTTTTTTTGCGTAAGGATTGACGTAACTTGAAAATTTCTTGATATGATCATATTCAAATTAATAGGCAAGAAAAATAACAAACAAGATAACAATAAAACCCTTGTATCAAGCGCATATTGAAAATTAGGTGTGAGTGAGTTCGTTGATGAGGGTAGATGTAATACTCACTTAAGCCATGTACAATAACTCTTGTTCAAACCCAATCTACTAATTATAATGTAATGAAAATTTTGTATTATCATCTCTTGTGCATGTCTGTGAGTATTTTGTGTGTATGTGAGTGTTTAAACCTAATTTGAAGTAGGTCCCAAGGATTTGTATGTATGAATGAAAAATATGAAAATTTTTTCTAGGAGCGTTGCGACACTAGGTTGGAGCTCTATGGCATTGAGCTCTCTGTCATTGGGAAAAATAAATTAAAAGTTGTGGCACTGTGATGCAAGATCAAAATTTTTATAAAAAAATTTAATTTTCACTTCATTTTTATTTTATAACAAAAACCTACTTTGGCAACCAACTAGAGAGAGAAAAGGAGAAATCTTAGAGAGAGAAAATAAATTTTAGGGGACTCCTATCTATTTTATGCTATAAGCTTAGTTCAGAAAGTTATCTAGATTAAGTTAGGTTACAATATGCATATCTAAGTTTTCAAAAATTCAAAAAACTTGGGAATTTTTTATTAAATTCCCAAACTTTTTACATGCTAAACTTTTATCATGTAACTTTCTATATATTGAATTATGAAATTTTACTCTATTGTTGAATTTGATAAAATTATAAAATTTTACTATGTTGTTGAATTTATTTCCTATAGATAAAGCATTTTGTGAATTTCTAAAATTAGTTTATTTATATTACTTTGATTGCAATGCAGTGATATATGAGTTTATATGCTTGAATTATGAAATTATGTGGAGATATGATATTAAAGGAAGTTCTATTATGATGAATGTATTATGAGTCTTAAGGGCTTATTCTAAATATTTGAGAGTTATAAGAAACTATTTTCTAATATGATAGCATAGAGAGTTATAAGGGTTTGAATTCTAACATCTATTTTTTATGAAAGATATAAGGGCCTAAGAAAAATATGTTAATCTCTACTATGATTTAGTGTTCTTGTTTATTTATTTTCTCTGCATGGTTTATTAAATTTTTGATACATATAAGTACTATTCTGTCTAGAATAGTGAATCATTAATAACTACTTTTAATTTTAATTAATTATATCATGCATTAATTATTGAAAATTAAGATTGATAGATGTGAACTATTGGGCTGTGTTTGCTCTCTCCTTTTTTGCATTTTGTTTTAGGTTAGGGGAAAGGTAAAGAGCTTGTTGAGTAGTTGAAGTTACATGTTTTAATCTGTATGAGTTGGTATAGGTATGTTCTAGTTTATAGATTTCATACAATCATGACTATATATTTTTTTTCCATGTTTTGGTTTGTAGCCATATACTTTAGTGTATATTTATTTTGATAATGAAGGAGAAGAAATTTATGGACGAGTTTACTTTTTAACCAGTTGGAAGTTAATTAGTAGCTTTGTAGTCTGTTTTAAATTTAAGAAAAATTTGAGAAGTCTCAAGAACTAGAACTTGGGTTTGCTCTATCACCATTCAATATGATATGACATGTTCTATCTGTAGGTCATATTAGGTTGGATTGTGATAGTAGAACTAAGAAGGCTAAGGCTGACGAGTGCTTCAAAGTCGTTGGCAATCTTTTGATGGAGCCATGACTCGCTTCAATGTGAGAATTGAGTGTGTACAAGTCACCATAATCGTAGACTCAATGATCAGCTGATTGTGATGAGGCGAGCAAGAATCCTATTAGAAGGATCCTTTCTTACAGCTTGGATGATGATCATAGATGATGAAATTCCACCCTAGATAGCTGCTAGTGGCTTTGAATGGTGCTCTCGATGGTGTGATTCCAGATCTAAGAGATCCATGTGTACCCTTGGCTCTTGTGGGATATAACTCCTCTCTGCCTATTTTTCAGGTTTAATGTCACTCTACCTCTCTACCCTCATCCAAAATATTGCGTATATATTCATTTCTCATCTTACAAATCCTTTGAATCTCAAAAAATCAAAATTCCTCTCATCATGTTGACAGCTAATTTTCACATTTCACACCCCTCTTTATTGCAATTATTTACTCCAAATTTGAATTAATCTATTTTGGATTAGTGGGATCTCGCAATCTTTTATTTCTTTATTTGAAGAAAAAGTATAATTAATTTGACTTTTCTTAACTCAAATAGTAATCCCTCTATATATTATATTCAGAGGAAGCCTTGTATCTCACGCTGAAGAATCTGGCCTTCCACTGATTCTTCCACTGATTTTGGATTAAGCGCGATCAGCTGGCATTCCATTCCTCCTTTGGAAATGGCCTGACGCCCTGATCGGAATTCTCATTAAAATTAAAAATTAAAAATTAGGCCATATTATGCCAACATCTGTCCCTTCCACCGCATCCTTCCAATAAATCGAAATCCACTCGGTGTCCTCTTCCACCATTTACTTTTTCCAGAAGCAGAAACCACTCTAAGACAGAGAAAGGGGACAGAGAGTTCGAGAGTAGCAGAGAACGCGTCGTGAAAACCAAAGGTTTTACCTTTCTTCTATCAACGAATCCTCTCCTTTTTTCTACAAAACCCATGCCCCCAAATCCTTACTTTTTATTGGAATCCCTTGTTCTCCATTAGCTCTGAAACCCATCTTCCTTGAATGGCTCTTGCTTTCCTTTACAAAACCCATTATTTCTTCATAAACCTGTCTTTCATCTTCTTGCTCGGGTTCTTTTTAGTCTTCCTCTCGTTCTTCTCTCCGAAACAATCCAGTTTTCTTTCCTTCCCTCCGCTTTCCACAAACCCAGACGGTTGCAGATCAGTAGAGTCGCTCAACGACGCCAAAACAAAATGCTTTTACATCGAAACACACCATCCATGCGACACTAGCGGCTACATCGATTACCTCAATTTATTCTACTGCGGCTTCGGCTTCTCCCCTCTTCTCGGCCACATCGTCCTTGTTCTATGGCTTCTGATACTCCTCTACTTGCTTGGAAACACTGCTTCGCAGTACTTCTGCCCTTCCCTTGAGGGCCTATCCCGTGTGCTTAAACTTTCCCCGACCATCGCTGGCGTCACCCTGCTCTCCCTAGGCAACGGCGCGCCAGATGTCTTCTCCACCATCGTCTCCTTTGACGGCGCGGCCGCCGTGGGCCTTAGCAGCGTTCTCGGCGGAGCCTTTTTCGTCTCCACCGTTGTTGTTGGCGTAATCAGCATCTGCTGCTCCTCGGACTGCCGTGTGGTCGCCATCGACCGCGTCGGATTCATCAGAGACCTCTGTTTCTTCCTCTTCACCCTCTTCTTCCTTCTCCTAATTCTTTCTGTCGGGAAAGTTCACATCTTGTTATCGATGATCTTCGTTTCGCTGTACATTCTCTATGTCATCGTCGTCTCCACTAGCCATTGTTACAGGAAGGAGCATGCAGAGCTGGGATCCCCATTGTTGGAGTCCATTGAGGTGGAGCAACCCGCTGTTCAATCTCAAGAGAGCAAACAAATTGTAAAGTTCTCTCCTTTATTAGATTGGGTACTTTTCTTATTGGAGCTTCCACTCTATCTACCAAGAAGATTAACAATCCCAGTCGTGACAGAAGAAAATTGGTCAAAACCATTTGCAGTAGCTTCCATGATTCTATCACCAATTCTTCTTGCAATCTTATGGAACTCTCGCAAACGAGAGATGGACTCACAAGAAAGCATCACAATCTTCCTCTTTGCAGCCTTAATCGGAATAGCTCTTGGAATCATGGCCATCGAACGCACTGAATCCTCCCAACCACCAAAGTTTATTCTCCCATGGCTTGCAGCTGGCTTTCTGATGAGTGTAGTATGGACTTACTTAATAGCAGGAGAACTTGTTTCTATTCTGGTATCCATAGGTCATATACTTGGAATACGTCCTTCAGTGCTAGGAGTGACTGTTTTAGCTTGGGGAAATTCACTTGGAGACCTTATAGCTAATGTCTCCATGGCTGTCAATGGAGGAGAGAATGGAGCTCAGATTGCTATTGCCGGTTGCTATGCTGGTCCAATCTTCAACATATTGATTGGGTTAGGAATGTCTCTTCTTTTCTCTTCTTGGGCTTCTCTTCCTAAACCTTTTCAGATTCCCAAAGACCCTTCTCAGTTTGTGATTATAGGATTTCTTATTGGTGGCTTGGTGTGGGCTTTGGTGTTTTTATCGAGGAAACAGATGAAGCTGAATAGGAGTCTGGGTGTTGGACTCATAGCTATTTACTCTTGTTTTCTTTGTCTCAGACTTCTTGAGAGCTTGCAGGTGGCTTATTTTGGAGCTTCTGAACATGTTTAGAACTCAGAAATTTGCAGGGGAGCTTAGTTCATGATGTATTATATGATCATTTATGCTTTTTTAGTCCGAATTGTTATGCTGGAAGCAGTTTTCGATGAAAAATCTGCATATTTTTGCATAGAATCATTCAGGAGAAGTTACTGAAACTCGAGATCTGTTAGAGCTGTTTGATTTGTTGTAAATAGGTGCAAAGTTCAGTTGAGTACTTGTGAATAGTTTGTGTTTGATTTTCTGTAAATTTTCTGTATTTCTTAGCGATTTCTAAAATGATTTAGTTATTTAGTATACTGTGGATATTTAACTACCAATTGAATGCCTTCACATAGAAGGAATTGGTGAAGAAGTGTGAACAGTTTGAAAATGAAAGTGCAGAAACTAATAATTCTGCTTAGTTATGAAAACTACTGTTGTCATGGTCAGAAAATTACAAGAAAGATTGATTTGTTTGGTGGAGTGATAATGTAGCTTCTTAATAAGGACATAATTATGACCCTTCATTGATTAACAAAGATATATTTTCTTATATTTCTTTTTAAAGTTACTGTATTTCAGTAGGTGTGTTGGTGCATTTCACCCATAGAGGGGATGGAGATGGCGAGGGAGAGCTTGTCAGTTGCCTTACCTTTGGAGATGTTAATCTTAGACTGTAATAGAAGAGAATTAGTTGGTGAATGCATCTGTAAGTAGATTTATAGGAGGGATATGAGTGATATAGAGATCATTATTATTAAATTTTCTTATGAATAAAATGAAAATTAAGATTCGTTTGGAACAACTTTCTTATTGATTTATAAAGCAACTTTCTAGTACAAAATTTTTTTACTAAAAAGCTGTTTTAGAAAGTAGTAAGAAAGTTATTCCAGATGAAGCTTAAGTTTGTTTCGGACGGTTTTTTTTCTGCTTCTTAAAATAGTTTTTTTAAAAAAATTTTATTAAAAAGAATAAACATAAAGAAAGCCGTCTCAAACGAAGCCTTAGTGTTAAATGTTTCATTCATCATGTTGGCGTTCAGGTGAAATCAATGTGCTAATAAATTATTGCTATATATAATGAGCATTAAGGCAAGTTTGCAAAATATACACGTGTCAAATGAAACAGAGTAGTACTCAGATTTAGTAGATAATCGAGCAATAATTTGAAAGAAGGTCAAAGATGTATCATTTTTAAGTATGGAAAAAATATTTTGAGAGTATGAATCACCTTGGACTCTTAGGAAGAAGTACAATTGTCTAAGATCCTTGAGGGTAAATCATTTTGATAAGAAGTTAATGAATTAGTAGATAAATTATGGATTATCATCTTTGATAACAAGATCATCAATATACACAAAAAAAGTAGATAGTGTGATCATTGTTGATGAGGATAAAGACATAGGTGCAGACAAGAGAGTTTGTGAAGCTAGTTGCAAGTAGAAATTGATGAAGTTCATCGTACCACACCCTTGATGATTGTTTAAGTTCATAAAAAGCCTTCTTGAGTTTTTGACAAGATGTGGGTTGTTTTTATCAAAAAACTCAAGAGACTGGGCCATAAAGACTTCATTGTTGAATGTGCATTTTAGAGGAAAGTATTGTGACATCTTGTTGGTGAATGAGTTGGTTTTGACTAACAATAATGTTGAGAGTAAGTCTTACTATAACATGTTTAGGGTTTAGGGATTAATTTGCCATAGTAGTCTATACTATTGTGTTGATGGAAACCCTTAGCAAAGAGGCATACTTTGTATATGTGAATAAAGCCATTATAAAATAGTACAAAAGATTCATTTGCACTCAACAATATTTTGCAATGGGTCCATTGAAATTAGGTCTCATTTTTTTATTGCTAATAACAACATCAAACTATTTGGACATGGTGTGATGTTATTTCAAATCTTATATGGCTTTGGTCACCAAGGTGGGATCAAGGTCCCCTACGGCTTGATCGTGAGCATGGAGAGATATTTTATTAAGGAAGTTGAAATCTTATTTTAAGTTCATTTTTTACATCATTTAGTTATTAGAGGGAGTGGAAGAAGGTAGACTTAGGATTGATGGTACAAGCAACTATTGTGAGGGGCCAAATTAGTCGGAACATTATGAATGTGATGACTAATAAAGGAACATGAGTGAATAGGCCTAAGTTGGTATGAACCTTAGACTGATGGAGGGGTTCTGTCTGGTGGTGAGTGGTGATCAATAAGTTGAGTTAATGGATTTGAGTATGAATGATCTATTTAGTAGATTTGGTCGATCAGTGGGTTGTAGAAGTGTTGACTTCCATTATGTTGGGTTTGGTTGAGAATGAAATATAAGAGGATCCACACATGTGTGATGGTGAAGGGGGTATCATCAACATATATATGCATAACACAATTGGATTGTGAGCAGTCAAAGATAGTCAACACAGATGTAGGATGAGCACTTTTGGTTTGATGTTATTTTAAATAAATAATGGAGTTCATAAACAAAATATTGTAAGATATTTAGATTTTGTATGTGATCATATTATGACAAATATATGCACTCTGTATGATATTTAGAATATCCTAAGAAGTATGGAGTGTGGCTTGTGAGATTTGTATGATCATAGGAGTGTGAAACTTTGATACATTACATGACTCATGAAGATGTTGAATTATTTGATCGGTAACTTTGTTCACAAGAATACTATATAGATATAAAGGGATATAAAATATATTTGCAAGAAATACAAGAGGCGTGTCTTTTTGCAATGGTTCTCAATGAAAAGGACTGAGGTAGCACATAAGCTATCTCCTTTGATTAGGCACAAAAAATTTCAACAAAATAGAAAAAAAAGTACGTGAAAATATTTAAACATAATAAGGATTCAAAAAGTAAGAAATCAAAGTGCACCTTGGCATAAAATTACTAGATATAGAAATCAAACATTAGATAATCATCCATCACATAAACTAGAAGTAAGATGTGTACAAAAGGCCAAACAAAGAAAAGTAGTGAAATATTGAAAAGTTAGTAGACATTTAGCGATTAAATCTCATTACTTGGACATTACCCCCCCCCACCCCCCCCCCCCCCCCCCCCCCCCCCCCCCCCCCCCGCGGAGTCTGGCCAATTCATTACGACATGAAAAAGAATTTATTTTGAACTTTCACAAGAAATAAGTAAATTAATATATATATTCCTTAAATGGATGGCATTGGATGCCAATGAAAAAAAAAAAGAATGCACGACGTTCGACTAAATTTTTCTTATAAACGTACAAAATCGGTATGTATGTCCTTCTCAAAAGATTAGAATTTGTAATTAAGATACATTTGATATGGCTTAATGTGTGAACTAGAGATTTATAGAACCTTTTTCTTATCTTTTTAATAATTCTAAGATCACATAAAATGAATTATTGAGCTAATCAATATGGTCAAAACACTAAAGCTGTCCAAATAAGTATAAACTTAGAAAACTCATTGAATTGAGACTTGATGAAGACTAAAGAGTTTCCATTAAAATCATAAAGATTAAATAATATAATAATTATTCCCTAAGACATGAGTAATATGAGTTGTCACTTATGTTGAGTAAAATTTTAGTGAGAATGACTATGAGTACAAATCGGCTAATTAGATAAAAATCTTTAACTTTAAAGATGTTTGTACCAACTCTCCCAATGTCAAGAGAACACATATCTAATGTGTATAAGTTTGATCCACCATGATATTACTCACCCAAGCCTGAATTGATTCTTTGAAGTTCCTCTCTGATCATCCATGCGCCTTATGTATCTAGTTGATCTTTCCACTATATATGATACCATTGATAATTACGACTTATGGTGACTCTTGTTTGGTTATATAAGATATAGTCAATATGCTCACCCTACTGATGATGTTGGGTTAATTGATGCTTAAGGGATGCCTCATTATTTAGGGGTGTGGACAAAGGATCAAATGGCTCATTAGGTATCATAATTGGTTCCTTATATGGTAGTAAGTCTATGATGTTGAAAATATTTTTGATATTATATTCACCAGGTGGATCCACTATATATACATTTAGTGTATTCTTTTTCAAAGTCCAAAATGGGTTGGCACCCCTAGTATGTAAGTTCTGAATGGTTCCAGTTGAAAACCTTTCATACCTCACATGGATCATGAAATAAACTCTTTTAAAACTTTTTTATATATTCTACGAGCGTTAGATAACGTTTAAATTTTTTGTAGCTTTAGTTTATTTTCTCCTTAATATTCTTTTGTATGTCATGGATATATTATGCAAATGTTTGAGCAAAATTAGAAATATGTATATGCATAGAACATGATATTAAATCTAATATCCTATGAGACTTATATACATGATATACTTTAAATGGACTTGCTCATAGACTTATTTATTGAATCATTATATGCATACTCGATTATCAACAGAAGAAAACCCATCATTTTGTATATTTTCTTATAATCAATCAAATCAAGTTTCTTTAATTACTTCAGTTTACCCATCGATTTGTATGTGGTAGACAATTTTTTTTTTTTTTTAAATTTTGTACCCACTATGTGCCATTGAATTTTTGAAAAGATATGTTATAAAATAAATATCATGATCTTAAATAATACTCTTTGACAGACCGTGTAATTTAACTACATAAAAAAAAAAAATGTTATGTGAGAAGAATTAACATTTTAAGATAAGGGGTAAACAAAAACATTTAGGTAATTAAACTAGACTTCTACTACCAAAATAGCATTATGCTTATTTGTAGTTTTAGGCAATCTTAGAGTAAAATCCATGCTGATATCCTCCCTAGAGTAATTACACATAGGAAATGGGGTGTATTAGCCAGCATACTAAGTGCATTGCTTAGCTTAGCATAAGTCCTACAACTAATGATAATTCTAGCGACACTACCAAAGTGACTAGCTAAACTATTTTCATATAATTCCCAAATTAGAATATCTCTAAGTGAGGTCTTTCAGATACATAAATGCACTCCTCTTAAAGGTAAAAATCATTTATAGTTTTGGTTGGGTCTTCAAAGAGATTGTTATAAATGGTACTAAAATCAAGGCACTCAAGATATGACTATGATAATTAATCAAATCCAACAAGAGAAATATATAAAATAATCTAAAATGTTATGAAATGACTACAGGTGCCAACTATTTTATTCTCTTTTAAAGACCACTTATTAATTTAACACCTATTTAAATCTTTTGTTAATATTAATGAGATAATAGTAAAATATGGATCAAACGTGGAGCAAAGAGGTGAAATATATACCCTACTTGCTTCTATATAATATATTGAATTTGTTTTTAAATCACATTTGATTAGTTCTATAATAGGGTATACAAATAAATTATCTAAAATTATATAAAAGAATGATTATGATATCATAAATGGCATAAATTTATCTAAATTTTCTAAGAAATGGCTTTAAAACATGGGAGATGATATTTTAATTAAAGAAGTTTTATTATTTGTATGTAAAATAATATATTTTCATTGAATATGATTGAGATATTTATAATGCATGGGAAGTTGAGGTGGCATGCTTAATGAATAACAAATTTATTTCTTTTTTATTTTGTGCCAAAATATTTGTGGTCATAGAGTAAGAGAGTTAACCATCTTAGTATTGCACGAAAATATAACACACAAACGAATAAGAGAAGATCACAAAAGATAAATTTTTTACGTGAAAAACCCATAATAGAAAAAAATTAATGGAGCCAAACCTAGTTGAAATAATTCATTCCTTTAGTGTTTATCATCAATTATAAATGATGTCCTTTTTTATTATTGGAGAAAATATTGACAAAATATATTATACATATAACAATATAACATATTTCATTGTGGAAGTTGAAGAAGCCCTATGGCATGAGAGCTAGTTTCAAGTGATTATTTGTTATTTATTTTAGTCATTCTCTTTGGAGGAGGGGGGAATAGGGAATAAGAAGTCCAACATAAATTTTGGCACTAATTATAGGAGCTAAAGTTGATATCGATGATGTTCGTCGATCTTATGATGACGGTTGCGTTGATGTTATTAGTGACAACAGGTGATGAAGGTAATTAGCATTGATGTAGTTAGGCAATAATGGTTAATGGATCATAATCGAGTGATGGTCATGAAAGGACCATAGTTTTGTGATGGTGATTAAAGATTTGTAGTAAAGTGATGGTGGTTGAGGGTTCACAGTCTGAAGATAATGATTTGAATATTTAGGCAATGGTGGTTGGATGACCACAGGCGAGTGACATTGGTCAAAGTGCTATGTTTAGTCAATAATACATAGGACTAAATTTGGGGATAGTGGATGAAGGCCTGACAACTATGATCAATCGATGGTCTGAAGGTAAGTCAAGTGGTGGTCCAACGACGATGGTCTAATAATGGCGCTCAAGTCTAGCTGTAAGATTATTTAGGTATCTTAACTCTCTTTACTCTCTAGCTAAGGTCTAAGCCTAGGCTTTCTCCCTTCATGTAGAGAGTAGGGGCCTATTTATAAATTTTGAGAGTGTCATACCTGTTAAATATAGCTAAAATTAAAAACACTCCATTGGATTGACCCATATAAATTTTACTAATTATAGACTATTATTTTACATTTAGTTCCCTTAATGTTGTCAACATTAAATGATTTTAGGCTCATTGAATTCAACTCATTGAGATGCTCAATTACTATAAGCATGCAAAATTTGAAGATCATTTGGTCCTCGAGTTATCATCCTAAAATTTCCAATTATACTTCAAATGGTTGATTTAGGCTCACTTGGACTCAGATCAAATCACTTTTAGTGCTGATTGGTGGTCGAAACATTTGGTTTAACTATGTACTTGCTGAAATTGAAGTTTAGATGTTCCTAAATTTAATTATGAAAGTTTTCAATCCAAATATACTTTGAGATTCATGCATGATCAAGTCGCTTTTTGTTGAAGTATCAAAATATTTATGGGGGTAGAGTGAGTAAGTTTATCATCATAACATTGCATGAAGATTCAACACACACACATATAATAAATAAGTTATAAGAGACATATGAGTTTTTATATATAAATCTCATGAAATAAAAAAAAAGGGTCTAATCTAATTGAAATGAATTTATTAATGTTTGTCATCAATTATATATGATGCTATTTTTTTATGATAGGGGAAGGTATTGATAAAATATAATAGACATACAATATTTAGAATGTATTTTGTGGTGAAAGTTAAAAGAGCTTTATGATAGGAGCTGTTTTTTTAGAGATCATTTGTTGTTTATTTTTCTCATTCTCCATTGATAAGGGTAGGTTAGAGACTAATAAGTTCAACATAAGCCTTAGTGTTAACATTGAGAGTGGCATGCCCCATAAACATAGCTTAGGTAGAGCTTTGAGATTCTTTAAACCTCAGAGCCTTTTTAAGTCTCCGGCTAAGATCCAAGCCTCGAAGTTATTCCCTTTATTGAGAGTGGCAGGCATGCTCTATAAACATAGCCAAAATTTAGAACACTTTATCAAATGGCTTGTTATGATTCCATTGATTATGTACCATTTTTTTTGCATTTAGATACTTTAATAATGTTAGAATAATATGATTTTGGTTTATTGATTCATCTCTTGAGATACTCAATTTGACTATAAGCATTTAAGATTTGGAGTTCAATTTATTCTCCAATTAATGTCCTAAAGATTTCACTTATATTTCAAGTGCTTCATTTGGACCATTTGGACTTGAATCATATCACTTCTGGTGCTGATGGCTTCATCTCGTTGAGACTTTTGGTTTAAATATAAGATTGTTGATATTAAAGTTTGAATGATTTTTTAGTATGATTTTGAATGTTTTTAATATAAATGTGCATCTAGATTTATGCCAAACAAGTTGATTTTTGTTGATGTATCAATTACAAAGTTGAGTTATTTTACTTCATGATTGATATGAAATTTCAAAAAGCTCAATAATAGATTTAATGAGATAAATATTGTGCTATTTCAATGTGTGACACGTTTGAATCCATATGATTCATTTTTAGCTTTTGATAAAGAACAATAATTATGTTTGACCAAAGTTTGCCCATCATATTTTTCAAATATAGATCTTATTATATTAGATAGTCACTATGAGAATTTTATTATTGACATAAAATATAGTATTGTATTTGTTAAGTTGATGGGGATTAGACTTGTTTTATAAATATTAGAGGAGACCAAAAAGAATGATATATTTATGCTTTGGTGTATTTGTTAAGCTTACTTTGATGCTAACATTATTACAACAATAGTTAAGTGCACATTCTATGCAATAAATATTATGAAGTGTCAACTGTATATGAGACACTTAGATGAATAATTATTCGATTAAATATGCTGAATAATATATTAAAAAAATTAAATTTTGCTTCCATTTAAAAAAAAATTCTTAACTTTTCCCCAAATATTTTTCCCATGGCGCTTTATAATAATAAAATTCCATTACATTAAACTTTAAACAAATTATATTTGCTGCGTCCCGGAATATTCGCGGTAGGGGTGTCAATTGCTAACCCGACCCGGAAAAATCTGGGTTCGGGTTAACCTGTTTGTGAAACGGGTCGGATTCAGGTTTAATAAACTGACCCGTTTCAAAAATTGGGTCGGGTTCGGGTTGACCCTGGAACCCGAAAATGACCTGGAAATGGTCTTTGCCCGGCTACCTGCGTCGACTGGCTGGTTCGGGTCCGAGTTGAGATAGCCAACCCATTTACAAAAATGGGTCAGGTTCGGGTTGACTTTTTTAGAACTGGGTCAACTCGGGTTCGACTTGAACCAGACCCGTCAACCTGAATTGACACCCCTAATTCACAGTGATTGAGAAATATAAAATTTAGTGTCTTAGCCATGCATTCAAACAAAACATATCATAGTTTTTATGCGAAAACCCCTAAAAAAAGAAAAAAACCATGGGCCATTGCCCAGTTTAAATGAATCCACTACTATTTGCAGTTGATTACAAATGAGGCTCTTCATTGGGGGGAAGCTCA
The DNA here is from genome assembly GCA_016618105.1 of Dendrobium huoshanense. NCBI lineage: Eukaryota > Viridiplantae > Streptophyta > Magnoliopsida > Asparagales > Orchidaceae > Dendrobium > Dendrobium huoshanense. Next base: position 23,060,458 of record CM028349.1, read on the forward strand.
ATGTAGTAAATATATATCATATATAATGCATTACATGGTGGGAGTTAGAAGAATCAGTGCTGACATGTTCGTTTGGTTGACAAGATCATAATAGGTGAATGATATAGCATGAAAAGATTATAGTTGGTGGACGATGGAGGTCATAAAGATCATAATCAGGCGACAGTGGTTTGAAGGATTGTAGTAGTCGAATGAAGGAGGTTGAAAAATGATCGTAGTCGGGCAATGGTGGTCAGAAGGACCGTAGTCTGCAGACGATGGAGGTCGGAAAGGCTATAGTTAGCGGGTGATGGAGGTCTAAAAGATCATAGTCGGCTGACAAAGAAGGTTGGAAAGACCATAGTTGGTGAGTAACGTAGATTAGAAAGAACGTAGTTGACAATGGTGGTTGAAAGGGTCGTAGTTGGAGGGTGACGTAGGTCAAAAAGATCACAATCTAATGGTAGTGATCAGAAGGACCGTAGTAGGAGGGAGACGTACGGTGGTTAGAAAGATCGTTGTCTGACAATGAAGGTTGTAAGGACCGTAGTCAGTGATGTTGGTCTAAGAGGCCATAGTTGGTGATGATCGATGGCTGGGCAGGAGTCCGGCAAAGTCAGACGATAGTTGGTGGCCAGGCGAAAGTCAGGCGAAGGTCGGTGGCAGGGCATACATTTGGCAATAGTTGCTAGCCAAGCAGAAGTCCGATGAAAGTTAGTGATTGGGAGGAAGTCCGGCGAAAGTCTGGTGACAGTTAGTGGCCGGGTGTAGTCCAATGATAGTTGGTGGTCGGGTCGAAGTCCGACGATAGTCGGTGGTTGGGAGGAAGTCTGACGACAGTAGGTGGCCATATGGTGGTCAAGGAGGAGCTTGGTGGTAAGAGAAATCTCATTTTTATCTTCCTCTCCTCTCTTCTTCCCCTCCTCCCTCTTGCTCACTCCCTCAATCAAAAAATGAGGGGTCTATTTATAGTTTCTGATAGTGCATGGAATGACCAGTAAATATGAAGAATATCAAGGGCACGTTTGGAGTGGTTAGAATGGACAACCGATATTGATTCCCTTGAACATACATTGTTTATCGAGTATTTGAGTGCCTTAATGATGTCATAATTCGGTGTTCTTAGGCTCTTTGTATTCTTCTCGTTGAGCTGCTCGATTCGACTATAAGCATACCATAGTTGGAATTTATCTGGTTGTCCAATTTATGCTTTGTAGCTTCAGAACGCGCTTTGGGTCCTCGATGAGGTCACATTTGGACTCAGATTGGATTGAATCTGGTGTCGTCGAGACATTTAGTTCGACTATAAGTTTGCTGAAATCAGAGTTTTGATGGTTCTGAATTGAATCTTACAAATTTCTAATGCGAATTTACCTCGAGATTTGTGATCGATCAAATTTTTTTTAATGATATATTAGTACTTAAGGACCAATATCTTTATAATTTTAAACTATGGTTCCACATTAAATTCTGCCAATATAAAAGAGTATTTTTGGATAAGAATGGCGTTTAGGTGTGTAAATGAGTCGAGTCGAGTTTGAGTCATACTTAACTCGAGCTTGGCTCGTTAACCAAAACATTGGCTCGAACTCGAGCTCCAGCTCAACTATAGCTCAAATGGCCTACTCGAGCACGGCACGTCGGCCAGATCGTTGGCTCAAACTCAAGCTCCAACTTGACTCGAGCTCAAATGGCCTGCTCGAGCACAAGTCGTGGTGAAGGATGTGAGCTCGAGCACAAATCTTTAAACTAACTTTAATGAAAAGCTTCAGACGTTATTAATTACAAAAATATTAATTTCAGAATCATGATCGATACAATAAAGTTGACCATCTATTTAATATTTATTTGTAGCTATGATGTCATTTTCCATGGTTATCTAAATTAATAGTTTTTATAATAATTATTATTATGTCATGCACATGAAATTTTAGATTTACTTTTGAAATTTAATAATTTTAAAATGGATTATTATTAAATATTTAATATTTATTCTCATTTATTATAGGCTTAATTCTTAGACGTGTCAATAATGACCCGGTATAAATAATATTAATTTTAAAATAAATTTAATAATTATTAAACTTATCTTTATGTGATTGATATGAAAATATTATGATATAATTTTTTTCATAAATATTAATCTCAAAAAATAAAAATAAAAAAAAAGCTCATTTCGTAACATCGCCAAAATGCTTGACACGTATATTTTATGTGGCATTTTATAAATAAAAAGAGTGTACGTGTGCAGGGCTCTGTAATCTAATGATAGGTAGTTGTTGACTCTTAAGCAATTAATATATATATAAAATATCATTATCGTATGATCGTATCCTTTAACGGTATTCTAGCTTAATCAATATAAATATTATTTTTTATATTTTAATGGTATTTCTTTCTTAGTAATATTTTTATTTGCGCAAATAAAAATAACGTACGTGTGCATGGCTAAATACTTCATCTGATTAAGTTTGGACTTCAGGGTTCTTCTGATCTCTCTAGATTTTTATTTTGCGGGTAATTTATGATAATTAAGTGTTCCTTAATTAGGAGATGAACATTTTTAAGTAAATATTGTAGTCCTTCATCGTCATTTTCAAAGCAGTTTGACAGTTGATCTACAAGTATTCTCGAAATTATTTTCATCAGCTCAACCATCGGACCATCACCGGCAACAACCTCAGCCTAGCTAGGCAGATCGATCAGCCAGCCTAGAAGTGAGATTTGTTTCAACTAGCTAGGCGTGTCAATATTTGACACGATACGAAAATCTGACTAAAAAATTTCAGGTTGTACTCGACCCGACTTCAAAATGGGCCAGGTTTGGGTTCTCGGATTTGACTCATTTAGAAAAATGGGTCGGGTTTGGATTGACCTGACAACCCGAAATTGACCCAGAAACCGCACCTGCATCGCGTCAGCTCTTGTGTCATCTCATTGCGTCGCCTTGTCTCGTCAAGTCCGCTGGTCAGCTCGTCTACGTGAAGCCAGACCATCCGCATCTACATGCATGTCGTCAGCCCTACAGACCGTCTGCCCTCCTTGCGTCAGTTGCCCTCTATCGTCTATCCTCCGCTGTTCGCCCAGCAGAACGTTTGCGTGCCATCCTCCATCGGTGCGCCGCACTCAGCCCTATGCAATCCACCGTCCATCATCTGCGTGCCATCGCCAGCTGCCTATCGCTGACCGAGTTGGCGTGTCTTGTCGGGTTCACTACCGGAAAATATCGTATTACCGGCGGATTTTTCGGTAGAAAATTTTAAATTTTCTAGTAAATATCCGGCGAAAACTTTTTCGACGGTAAATCGAGCGTCAAACAAAAAATTTGTGTCGAAAATTAAAAACTGACGGAAAACTTTTCTAGTGGAATTAGTTCGCTGGAAACATTTTTTGGCGGTTGTCCGGCGGAAAGTCCGCTGGTAAAAACGCAAGAAAACCTACTTGCAAATTAGTCGGAATTATTTCGTCGTAATCCGTCTGAAAATACACCGAAAAGCCGTCGGAAAAATTCGTTATTAATGAGCGATTTTCCTGTAATGGTTGATCTAGGTCCAAAGCGGGTTAGGCTTGGGTTCGAAAAAGTGACCCGTTTGCAAAAACGAGTCGAGTCAACTTATGTTGGGTAAGTTCCAGGTTCGACCCGAACCCGACACGTGACCCGATTTTGACAGCCCTAGTTTCAACAGTTCACAATTAAAATGTAATTTTCTCCTTATCAAATTTGATAAGTATAATTAGATAATCCTCCCCTTATAAATTTATAAATTGATCATGTTGTTTCTACATATATTGAAATTCTCAACTTCTAGGTCACAAAAATTTTTTAAAACTTGATCGTCACCCAGAGTTCTTATTTGTGCTTCTAAGCAAGCCCTTTTAGCATTTTTGGGAGAACTAACCTAATCAAGGTGTCAAAAAAGGTTAACGGGTCAAATTTGAGCTCAACAAAAAATTGAAACGATCATAATCCATTGAACTCGAACATAACTCGTTTAATAAATGAGTCAAAAAGGTGAATCCAAATCCGACCCACTAACAACCCAAATGGCCTGAACCCTACCTGATAGCACAGTATAATTATTATTTTTTTCCTTATAACTTATAAACAATAGAATTTAAGTTATTTGACAAAAAATTAAAGATTATATAAATAAACAAAAAGAATTTAAGAAAAAAAATTTATTAGATAGATCACTTTCAAATTCAAAATAGATTGACGAGTCAATATAAGCTTGACTCATCTTAAAATAAGCTAGAATTCCAGACCCAAAAAATAACTAGTTTATTAAACATGTTAATTTGAACCCAAATTTTTTCATGTTAGATTGATGGGTCTGATCATTTATTGGCACGAGTACCCAATCATCTTCCAAAGAAGGAAAAATTATTCTGTGCAGTTGCCGAATGGATTTCAAAGGTGAATACGAATGAGTCACATTATTTTTTATTGTGTAGCGGTGCTGTGTACCGCTCGGTACCAGATGATATGGCATATTCTGATTCGTCTCTAAACCATTCTGTGACCGCACAAAATAATTTCTCCCATAAAAGTGGGCCTAACCAAGCCAACTTAAGAGAGAGAAAAAAAAAAACATAAATGAAGACAGGAAGGGAAGATTCTTCAATCATGTTCATCCTCAAAAAGACGGTGAGAGAAAGTAAATCTGAGGAGATTGTTCAATTGTATGGCCATGGCCATGGTGGGGTCATTTTAAAGTGAAAGTGGCTGGCTTTCTTCCATCTTGTTTAATTTCATTTCATTGGAGAAGAGAGAGAGAGAGAGAGAGAGAGAGAGAGAGAGAGAGAGAGAGAGAGAGAGAGAGAGAGAGAGAGAGAGAGAGAGAGAGAGAGAAGCACTTGTCGCGAAGTTGGAGGATAAAAGGTGTAAATGGGGAACTTTTATTCTATCCAGTAAACGTACGCAGAGGAAGGTTCGGTTTTAGGCAAAAAAGCGCCAAAAAACTCGGTACAGGCGCGAAAAACTCGGTACAGGCGCTTTTTGCCTAAAACCGAACCTTCCTCTGCGTACATTCACTGGATAGAATAAAAGGTGTAAATGGGAGGCAGTACAGGGGAGGCGTTTGATGATTCATTGTTAAAAATGTTGAAATTATTGCAATAAATTTATATTGCTAGGAAAAAAAAATTTTGCATAGCAAAATTGTTCTAAAATAGGAATTAGGAAGGGGGAAATTGCATATAATATTTGAAATTTTATTATTTATAAAATTAAGACTCCCGGCCTTATATTCAAATTTTTTAAATTCTCACTCAATATTAAAATTTATTGTAAAATGTTAACTCTTAATCTTTGTTATTAAGCCTAAATTTAATATGATTTTATCGGATGAGAGATAAATTACATACAAATTAAAATTCTTAGAATCAAAGTGTTTACCCTATATTTTATAATAATAGAGATAATAAAATGTGTATTAGATTTTATTTGCAAGAAAAATATTTTTATCATCATTTATTGAATTTTGATTCTTATGAGAGTTACTAAAGACTTCTCATAAATCACATAACATAAAAATAAATATCTTTGATAGGCCTATCAAAAAATGATCCATCAAATTTGTTGGGGATGGAAGTAATTAAAACACTGCAACGTAACCAACAAGAAAAAAAAAAGAAGAAATGCAGCGGAAAATAAAGGACTCCAGGATTTAACCTGAAGAATTCGAAATCAGAAAAAAATCACGAAGCCACACCACATCAAAAAATCTGCTATGAAAATTTGGGAGAAATTAATATAAAGATTACTTGATACCAAGAAAAAACTTATTTATATCGAAAACCTCATTTTCAGTGAATTTATGATAATTTTTTTTAGGGTTTACATACATATTATAAAATTTATTTATCTAACATCTAAATTTTTATAATTATTTATATACTAAAATACTTTCATGCAAAAAAAAGTGAGAGAAAGATATATATATATATATATATATATATATATATATATATATATATATATATATATATATATATATATATATATATATATATATATATATATATATATATATATATATATATATATATATATATATAGAGAGAGAGAGAGAGAGAGAGAGAGAGAGAGAGAGAGAGAGAGAGAGAGAGAGAGAGAGAGAGAGAGAGAGAGAGCATTTAAATGATAGAAGTAATTAGCAAGATTCTTGATTTGTGTTTGTATTTAAGCTAGTGTATGATAGAGACTTAGATAATATAGTCAACATCTCAAGATAAGGCATCATACTTGATGAATACTTAGTGATTTGATGTGATCCAAAGACCTTGCTTACAGAAGACAGTGGGGAAGGCTTTAATTGCCATAGGGAGAATTATTACGTGCGGTTATCGGACGTCGTATGGAGGCGAATTAGGATACACCACTATCAATTTTGCTATTATGGCAGCTAAGTATCGCTGTGTATTGGATGACATGGTACATATTGACTCACATCCAGAAGGTTCAGTGACCACACGTAATAATTTATACAGTCAAAGGAGTCGACAATTTAAATAGTACAAATAAGAAAAAATGGTTATATATATTCATTAAATAATATTTATTTCATATATATATGAACAATAATACCTCCACCAAAAAAATCAGTTGCATTCAACATTAATTGATTGTAGTCTGATAATGAAGAGACAAAAAGACTTGAAAACTATAGTTACACTGATAAAAGTTTCTGATAAGAAATCAAAAATTTTTTTATTTTTGGGAATTTAGAAATAAATGATTTGACTACATCTCATATTCATAGCTTTTGAATATTATTTCTAGCTATGATAAGGACTCCAATATCATTTTATTTTCTAAATTAATATTTAAATTCCTAAATGCCAATAAGATAAACATTAAAGTGAAACCTTTATGGTAATACATTTTAATATTTAGTCTTAAATTTTGATTCATTTGTTATTCTTTAATTATTTAATTAAGAGTGAGAAAACTATATTATCATTTTGATTGCTTGATTTAAAAGTTATATTATAAAAATGGTTAGTTTACTTTATTTTATTATTTGATAGGATAAAATTAGAATTTAATGTAGATTTTTAACTCTGCAAATCATTTTAAAATATGTAAAATAATAATAATTTTATTTTTACATATTCATTATTTTGCAAAAATATATATTTTTTATCTACAAGTAATCATGAGCCCTAAAGGAAAATTTGGGCTGAATTTGGAAGGTTTGAAAGTGAAATAAGGGCTTATCATATCTAGTTGAAAGTAAATTATAAATCTTAAAGAAATTATAAATTTAATTATTTTTAATGTTGTAAGTTGTAACTCTAAATTGTGATTTATATATGCAAGCAACTAAATAAGCTTTAAAGGGATTTCAAATATATATATATATATATATATATATATATATATATATATATATATATATATAATATTAAATGTGTCAAAAATTGACACGACACGAAAATCTGACTCGAGCCCTATCCGAATTTTTCAGGTTAGGGTCAACCTGACTTAAGAACAGGTCGGGTTCGGGTCCTGGTTTTTGACCCAAAAATTTCCTTCCTCCTTCGACGGTGTTCATTCCTCTCGGGTCAACAACGTTCGCAGTTCAATGACATTCCTTCCTCCTTCGATGATATTCACCTTCCATTTGCGGCGTGACGGGTAACCGTGGTTTTGTGTTAGGTCGAGTCATCCTAGAAACCCGACGGGTTGGGTCCGGATTGAATTTTTTGAATCGTCTGCAAAAACGAGTTGGGCTTGGGTCGTGTCAAACAATGACGGGTCAATCTTGGGTTCGACCCGAGCCTGACCTGCAGCCATATTTTGACACCCCTATTTAATTTAAATGGATTTCTAGTCTCTTTCACCCCTATTCATGCATTTTATTTTGTAGGTATAACTAGATAATTATTTAAAATTTGATAGAACCTCAATATGCATTATTAATTGAATTTAATATTTTAAATCAATGAGCCCTAATCTTGACATTTTGCAACCATATTTCAAAACAAATATTATAAATATGTATCTAATTATTATCCTATTTTATGAAAATCAACCTTTATCTGATTGTGCCCTAGATGATCTCATGCTTTATTTATACTATGCTTTATATCCTATTTTAATTAGGGTTTTCTACATGAAGTATGTCAAACTTCAAAGAAGTAGTAACATGAGAGAGCTATGGGTAACAAAAAAAAAAAAGTTGAGTTATTATAAAGTTTTATGTGTTATATAAATAAATATGAATTTTTAGGTGTTAAATGTATATATCTAGATGTTCAATATAGTATGTACATAAATTCACATTAAAAAATTAGTAGGTATGTGTGTTGCATAATGCCCATGTAAATTTTATGTTTAAAATGGACACCCATCGCAAGATTTAACCTTGCTATAATAAATTTGAGGGGTGGTGGAAATATCCATCTCATTCAATTTCTTGACATTATCCTTCAAAAACATAATGTCAAGATTGATTTTGGTGGTGGGTAGCTAGCTACACAGAGTAGCTCACGTAAGAGCTTTCTATCGTACCGACAAGAACATATCAATACTAAAAGTAGCAACAAGAGAGAATGGATGGTACTGAGAGATGTATTTGAATTAGTACAGAATTTTAGGTATTATATATGTAAATATGAACTTTTAGATGTTAAATATATGAGTTTATATGTTTAAAGTGGTATGTATGTAAAACACCCTACAAAAATATGGGTAGGTATAAGTGTTACTTAATATTCATGTAAACTATATGTTTAAAGTGACTACCAACCACTAGAACCAACCTTGTTATACTAGATACGGGGGTGGTGACTATATCCTTCTCCTTCAATTAATGTCTTGCCCTTCCCCTTTATGCAATTTTCCTTTTTCTTTGCATCCATTAACTTTGATTTAGTAAAGAGTTAAAGCTATAAAATAATTTCATCTCCTCTTTTTCTCCTACTTGAATAGAAAAATTACGACAACTTGCTCCTTTCCATCACTCTGACTACAACCAACTACCCGATCATAACGAGTGCAGCAAGGTGAGAAAATGGAAGGTAACAAGAGATATATTTGAGCTATTAGGGAATTTTAGTGTTATATAAGTATGTATGAACTTTTATGTGTTAAATATACAAATTTAATCATTTAAAGTGGTATGCTTATAAATCCCCAAAAAATTAGTAGGCATATGTGTTGCTTAATACCTATGTAAACTAGAGTGGCAAGTGATTTCTATACATAATTGAAAATTTAGTTCTTGTACTGGGCTATCAGCTACAGCGACCCACTCCTATTAGAGCTTTCTATAGTACCGACAAGAACTAATCAACATTCAAAGATAACATGAGAGATATGTTTGAGCTATTATAGAATTTTAGGTGTTATATAAATAAATATAAATTTTTAGTAAACGATTATAGTGGCCTCTACCATGGGTCAAGTGACAACGTATAGGATTACTCCATGCAAACAAGTTATGACCCTCCAAAAGATGGAAAATCTACAAAAGTTTTCATCGTACTACAAACTTTTTTTTCCAGAGTAGTACAATTTTCAAAAGTATCAGAAAAAAGTTTTCATAAAATATTCAAAATGTTTAGAATTTCAATATCTATAATATATAAAAAGTTACACGATAATTTTTTAAGTGTAAAGTTATCATTGTTATTTGGTAATGAAAATAAAAATTTAATCAGAAAATTAAAAAAAAACTTCAATTTTTTTAAAACTGAGATATGTATAATGTGATCTATATCCGGACAACTTTTTGAAATTGGGCCGACGGCTTTAAATGACATGAAGTGTTCCAAAAACCCTTATCTCTCTCTAAAAAAGTCTATCTTCTCTCTACTTTGGCTGCATGCGGTGTTCAAAATGAATGGAATAGTATATTTATTTTATATTTAAAGTGCAATCAGTGGCTTAGCGCTACAGTCTAGCGTTGGGACACTAGATCATTTGCCAAAAAATTGAGACTCTAGTGTTGAAATGTCACTATTTGATACCTTGGCGTTGTTACAGCACCATGACATTAAGTCGCCCATACATAGGCGCTCAAATAGTAGCATTTTTTAAGATTTTGTTAAAATTCACTCCAAACCCATGAAACTCTTTCTAGAACACACACAATTCTTTTTAATCATTAAAATACTTTCAGGCAAATTCAAATGGGTTCAAAATATAAAATTTCAAATTTTTACCTTTTTAAATTCATGTCAAAACAAGTAGAACCAAATGATGAACCTAAAGGTCGACGTCATAATGCAACTTCCTAAAACTAGTTATCAACATATTACTTCCTCGAGACTAGCCATCTAAATTTGGTCTAGGAGAACTGCTAGATAGTGCAATAATCTTATTGTCAAGCGAAGGACATCGGCCATTGTCAAAAAATTATCATTTAATACCATATAAATTTGCCTAACGAGCAAAATTTCCTCAATGGACTTCATGGTTCTCACATCTTTCAATTGATGAATTGAATCCTTCTAAAACTGAATTTTGTAATCATTCAACCTTATACTTTAAACAACCATCATAACAAGCCTCAGCTTTATTCCAAAAATTGAAATCAGCAATATAAAACACAATATTATTGATTGTCAAAATTTGGTTGCTTTAAGAATATATAAAGCATCCCCATAACATACAAATCTTAAAAATTTAGAAAACTAACACTTACATCATATTTTCTAACAACTAAATTCGTATATTTATATGTGCCACAATCAAATACTTGAGAATTTAACAACAACAATAATATCAAGCCTTTATCTCACTACATGGGCTATATGAATCCTTTTTCTCCATTGTCCTATTAAGAGTCGAATTCACGCAGCTCACCTTGCTATGTTAGGAGTTTTGGCTATCAATCAAAAGGTCTTGAGTTCGAGTCTTAGGCATGTGATGTGTGTGTGAATTTGTTTTAATTGACCTAAATATAAAAAAAAAAAGAGTCAAACTCTCATTGGGAATTTAATAAGAGCTAAAAATAAATATTTGGATTGGAATTTTAAAAATAAAGATAAGAATGTGTTAATATTTTAAATAACTAAGATTTGATTGTTAAACCTTAAAACCTAAAAAAATGTCTAAGCACTCGCATTCTTTTTGGTCTGGTGTCATTATTTGGCCGTTCGCTTCATACATACAATGCCACTGCTGTGGGTTCGAAGCCATCCGTAGCTCGTATCCTTGTGGAAACAAACATTTCTAAAACTTATCCTGACTCAGTTTTGCTTGGTCCTGAGAAATTAGGCTACATTAAGAAAGTTATTTTAGAAGGTTTTCCTAGTTAATGTCATCATTGCAAAGATGTGGGTCATAAAAGATTTGAATGTGCTAACTTGTTTCCTCATTTGAGGCAGACTGATGCTTTTGTGTAGCCTCCTATAGTTTTTGGACCTGCTCCTGTTGTGGACCCTACTTTGGCTCTAAATAGGGGTGTCAATTCGGGTCAACCCGTCGGGTTAAGGTCGAACCCGACCCGACTCGGATCTAAACGGGTCAATCCGAACCCGACCCGTTTTTGCAAACGGGTCGGACATTTCAACCCGGACCCGACCTGGCCGGGTTGCCGGGTTGACCCGACACGACCCGCGACCCGGCAGTGGAAACTGGGCGAGCTGGCGAGGCCGCCAGCCGCGAGGGTTTCGGTCGTTCGGCAGCGCAGGTTCGGCCGCGACTCGCGATGGTTCGGCCCTCGGCAGCGCGCGGGGTAGGCGGAGCACGCGGCATCGCGCTGGCCGCAGGCGGGCACGCGGCATCGCGCGGGGCAGGCCGCTGGCCGCAGGCGGGCACGCGGCATCGCGCGGGGCAGGCGGGGCACGCCGCACGCGACAGCTGCAGCAGGGGGCGCGGGCGACGCGGCATCGCGCGGGGCAGGCAGGCAACGTGGGGCAGTGCGGGCACGCGAGGCAGGCAGGCACGCGGGGCAGCGCCGGGCAGCGGGCAGGCGGGTCACGGGTGGAAACGGTGGGAAATTCAAAATTTTTTAAAATAAAGGGGTTGCCGGGTTGACCCGTCAACCCGCCGGGTCAACCCGAACCCGACCCGTTTTTCAAACGGGTCAAATATGCGAACTCGAACCCGACCTGTTTATCAAACGGGTCGGGTCCAACTCAGATTTTTTGGGTCGGGTCCGGGTCGGGTTTTCGTGTCGGGTCAAATATTGACACCCCTAGCTCTAAATGATCCCTCTCTTCCTGCGAATTACTTCCTCTCTACCACTGTTGCTTCCACCCCTATCGTTGTGGACCTGGCTCCAGTGTGTGTGTGTGTGTGTGTTTGGGAGGGGGCTTTTGTTTCTATTGCCCCTAATATCTGCAAGGTGGCGAATGCTAATGTTAATTATGTGGTTTTGAGTCCCATTGGTGTTGTAGTTGAGAGTGTTGCTGATTGTTTGGGGGTTAATGCTTTGACATTGGACTTTGATTTACTTTTGGTGATTATGTTCTTGTGGCGAAGGAGCCTGCTGCTATTGTTGCTTATTCAGATCCACCTGAGATTGCTTGTTGTGATAGAGTAAATGGAAATTTGAGCGTTAATAATTATGTTCTTCATCTTATAGCTAGTCATTCCTGTGAGGATGCTGTGGTTGTTTCTGATGGCTCTATTTCTTTGGAGCATGTGGTACGAGATATTGAAAGTTCAGCTGTTAATTTGGTTTCAATTTTATGTGTTAATGTTGCGTCGAATGTGTCTCCTTTTGTGAATGTCTCAAAGGGTAATATAGAGTATGTTGATATTCCTATTTTCGTTATGTCTAATGCATATTTGAAAGCCCATCTATCCCGACCTTTGATTAACTCTGTTTTGCTTTAATCTGATTGACTGGATATGGATGAGTCCCTATCCACGTCTTCTGTGGGGGAGGGTGATGATTTTGATGACCATGTAAATGATGATAAGTATAGTTTCATGGCGGGGTGCGTTGTAGATCAAGCTGTTCTCAATGGCAGAGGCAAAAGACGGAACAATAAATCTAAGAAGAAATAGGCTTTGAGTTTTCTTCTCGCTTTCGTTGTCGTGGGCTTTATTGGCGTTTTGGATGATGATGAGGCGGCCCCATGCTTTTCTCCCTTTAGGCCCGGGCTTGTTGGCAACCTTAGTGGTGTGCCCTTTTGCTTGGTGGTTGCATGTGTGTGATGTTTATGAGTGGCTGTTACCAATGGATGATCCATGCATGGCTGCGGGTTGGTTGCAGGGGGCTTCCACCCTGAGTTTGTTGTTGATTGTTGACTCATTTTTTTGCATATTTCTCTGTCTATTTTATCTAGGTTGCTTTCTTTTCCTGTCTTTTGATGTATTTTTGGTGTCTACTATTTTATCTAGGTTGCTTTCTTTTCCCGTCTTTATTGTTGTTGTACTCTTTTTTTTGTTGATAGATTTAATAGTATTTAATAATAATTTTAACATAATATTAAATAGAGCTGAAACGTAATTCACTATTCCTAGTTATGAAATTTAAAGTAAATTAAATTTTGATGAAATATTTGAAAGTTTTAATATTTAAAATCTTTGTTTCTCTCTCTCTCTCCATTCAGTTATGTCAATATTTAGTTTTTTAATTTTATCTATTCTCTTATTTAAATTTTAATTTTTTCTAGAAATTTTTCTTAAAAATATATATTTAAAATATTTCAAAGTTCAAAATAAAACACTATCTTTTGTATTCTTCTATTGATCTAGAACTAATGACATTATTTAGTTTTTGAATATAATCTATTTCCCTCTTTTTGAAATTTCATTGGCACAATATTACTTTTAGGAGTAAGAAATTTATTATATTAAAATTAAATTAAAATATTCTAATTAAAGTTTTTTTATTATTATTAATAAATTCATAATAATCACTTTCTCACTTCTCCTTTTTTCTCACCCCACAAAAAATTCTACAAGCTAGTGATTGCATAAACTTCTCTTCCCTTTCCTATTTCTCCTCTCAACTCTCACTCTGTATTCTGCACAACTCTCACTTTGTATTCCTCGCACCTTGCAAAATCACATGCTCTCAGAAAATTATTACGTCCGGCATCCGGAGGTGAATTCTGACGCGCCACGTCACCCAGACCCCGGTGCATACGGGTGAATCTAGGTGACGTGGTGTGTCCGAATTCGCCTTCGGATGATTCAAATATCGGACGTAATAATTCGCCCATCTCAACACTATGTTCCTGCCATTTAAAGAAAAAGAACATGACCAAATTGTTTGTAGCAATCCGGTTGCAAAGCCCAGATCACCCCATTCAAGCATTCATGTGAAAGGAGCAAGCTGAGTGGGGTCTGGCGTGCTTTGGGAACAAAAATCAGTTTTAAGGAAAAAAAACGCAAATCAATGTGGCATTTTAAGCAGAAACTGCAAGGATTTCACATTTTCTGAAGAAAACGTAAATATGATTTGCGTTTTTACTCAAAATGCAAGTTTGATTTGTGTTTTCTACAAAATGCACTATCACTTTGCATTTTTTATATTTTAAAATTTTATTTAGATTGTGTTCTTTCTCCTGAATTCTACTTGAAATCTAGTCTTTTTAAAAAATTTCGTCATAACATATCCGAACAATAATAATTATTTTGGTAGTCGCATTAGGGCAGCCCTAATCACTTCAATAGCATTGTTGTGGACTAGAATATACGTGACGATAGAGTTTTAATCGTTCGTTTTAGCGTTATACAGATATATAGCTCACACACAGAGAATACAAGATTTTTTACATGGAAAACCCTTGAAAGGGAAAAAACCACGGGGCCTAGCCCAGTTGAAAAGATTTCACTAGAACTTGAGTTAATTACAATGAGCTGACTCGTCTTTAAGGACGATCAGATTATAAGTAGCAATTGTACAATAGAAGTCCGGGTGTCGAGTAATGGTCTGGCAGAACTTCGGGCCTTATATGATGATTAGACAGAACTCCGGGCATTAGATGATGATCTGGTAAAGATGAGAGTCTTCAACAATGGCCTGGCAAAGATGAGAACTTCAGGTGAAGGTCTGGAGGAACGTAGGGCGTCCGACGAAGATGAGGGTCTCAAATGGTGGTTTGGCGGAGCAACGACATTAGATGGTGATCCGGTGGAGCACACGGCGTCAGGCGGTGGTTCGGCGGAGCAACGGCGTTAGGCGGTGGTTCGGCGGAGCAACGGTTTTAGATGATGGTCTGGTAGAGCACAAGGCGTCAGACGGTGGTTCGACGGAACAACGGCGTTAGGCGGTGGTCCGGTGGAGCACAGGGCGTCAGACGTTGGTCCGGCGGAACAACGACGTTAGGTGGTGGTGGAGCACAGGGCGTCAGGTGGTGGTCCGGCGAGACTCCGGCGGTGGATCGGCGGTGGTCCGGCGAGACTTCGACGGTGGTCGAGGAGGCTAGGAAGCAAGAGCGATCTCTAATCTCTCTCTTTTTTCCTTAGGCTCTCGGGTCCCTCTTCAAGAGGAGATGGGGCTCTATTTATAGATTTTGGGAATGACATGGCCCGTAAATAGGTGGAGGATCAAGGGTTAGTTGGGAGTGGTTGGATGGACGACCGATCTTGAATCCCTTGATCACGAACCGTTCGATTGACGTTTGAATGTCGTAGTGATGTCGGCATTTAATGATCTTGGGCTCGTTGGATTCGTCTCGTCGAGCCGCTCGATTTGACTATAAGCTTGTTATGTTTGGAATCCGTTTGGTAATCCAAATTGTGGTTTGAACCTTCCAATAGCGCTTCGGGTCCTTGATTTGGACTCATGTGGGCTCAGATTGGGTAAAATTTGGTGTCGTTGGGTTCGTATTTCCGAGACGCTCAGTTCGACTATAAGTTTGCTGAAAACGGAGTTCAGATGCTCCTGATTTTGATTTCGGAACTTTCCAACTTGATTTTGCTTTGAGATTAGTGCCATATCAAGATAATTTTTGTATGATGTATCAAGCATAGATATTAACATGATGAATGCTAAGTTGGAGAACCTAATTTTTATCTCAAAAAGAAAATATGTTAGGCAGATTTAGGCTTTATTTGGTACGTTTTTTTTATTAAAAAGTAGTTTTTTAGTACAAAAATTTAAAACTTTGTACTAAAAAGCTACTTTAAGAGGCAGGAAAAAAACCGTCTCAAACGAAGTCTTAACCTAGAATCCACTTTCATAAGAAAGATATAAGGAGAATTAAGAAAAAATTAAAATTTTAAATAATTTCATTAATGGCATTTCTAAAATTTTATTGAACTTTCAATTTTCTTAGGTTTCTCATTATAATTTCCTATAAAAATTCTTTATGCATTTGTTCATTAATCTTATTTTACATTTTCTGCTCTCTTTTACTGTTGGTACTTAATTAGATTTCGTCTATTTAAATAGATTTTTTAAAAGTTGATGGGAATATAATAAACTTCTTTCATTTAATAAAGCTAACTTAGGCTTAGTTTGGGAGGGTTTTTTAATTATTTTTTAAAACAATTTTCTAATAAAAAATTTTAATTCAAGAAATTTTGGTTTTGATATGTGACAAAAAATCCTCTTGATCATGCACGAATCTCGAGTCATATTCAAGTTGGAAACTTCTAAAATTAAATTTGGGATCATCTGAACTTCAATTTCAGCAAACTTATAGTTAAAATGAATGTCTTAAAGAGATGAATCCAATGACACCAAAATCGATCCAATTCGAGCCCAAATGGGTCAAAATCAGGGGCTCAAAGCTTATTTGAAAGGTTCATAGTCAAAATTAGATGACCAAATGATAACCAAATATTGCATGCTTATAGTCGAATCGAGTGGCTCGACGAGACTAATCCAATGAGCCTAAGATTGTTGTATTCTGACATCATTAAGACACCTAAACACTTGAAAAACACTCTATAATTGGGGGATCAATATGAGTCGTCTGATGGAGCACTCCAAATTTGGCTTAGATCTTCTCCATATTTATGGAGCATGTCATTCTTAAAAATTTATAAATAGGCATTCACTCTTTACATGAAGGGAACTTTTGGTTGGAGATTGAAGAGAGCTCTGAGGCTTCAAGAACTCCAGCACAATTGCCAACGAACATTCGTTGACCGTGGCCAGACTTCCGCCCAACTATCGTCGGACCACCACCCGACCGCCGCTGGACGTCCACCCGATCACTGTCGGATTTTCTCCCAACTCTCCAGACTATTGTAATATCACCGCCTCTAAGTTGAGAGATGGATCAAACTTTGTAACTTAATCAAATCTAGTATAACCTTTTCACCTGAGTAAGGCCCGTTGTTTTTTCCTCTTTGAGCTTTCTACGTAAAAATTTCTAGTATTTTTCTAACATTTCTTCAATTACCTATTTGTGTGCTAAATATTCGAGTATGACAAAGATGAAAAATCCACTCACTCTCTCACCGTGAATATTTTTGCTTGCAATAATTTTAGAAATCCGCTTTAAAAAATAATAAGAAAGTTAACTCAAACTACCCTAATAGATCTATTGTTCTTAAAAACGGCAGCTGTCAAAAGTTGTCTATGGCAGCTGTCGAAAAATTAAAGCTATAAAAAAGATTAAATAGTTGTAACTAAATCAAACTATTCCGGCTGTCAAAAAATTAAAGCTGCAATAAAGCTACCACAAATGAAAATGAGAAACTACATACAAGTAAAATGTTGTAAAAAATACAACTTGTCTTGACCTGTTGGTTGAGAGCTTATGCTTCTAACTAAGAGGTCTTGTGTTCGAGTCTTTGTGTATGCGTTGTGTGTGTGAATTTGCCTTAAATGACCTAAATGTCAAAAAAAAAAAAAAAAAAGTTGTAAAAACTATATGTGCTACATAAACATGTTTAGAATCACGCCATGATTTAAAATTGCACAATTAAAGTCCCACCTAATGGCTCAGCCCAATGCAATTTAAAAAAAATAATAATAATAAGCGTTGACAATTAATATTTAGGCAATTTCAATATATATATATATAATCTTGATCGGGTACAAATCTTGAGAAAAAATTAAGTTAGAAACTTCGAAAATTAAATCGGAAACCATCCAAGCTTTGGTTTTAGCAAACTTATAGTCGAATTGAATATCTTGAAAATACGACCCAACGACACCAAATACAACTCAATCCGAGCCCAAATGAGTCCAAATCAAAGACCCAAAGCGCATTTGAAAGGTTCAATCCATAATTTGGATTACCAAACAGTTTCTAAATGTGGCGTGCTTATAGTCGATTCGAGCGGCTTGACGAGATGAGTCCAATGAGCCCAAGATTGTCAAATTCTAATATCATTAAGGCTTTCAAATGCTCAATAAACACTCCATAATCAAGGGATTCAACATCGACCGTTCATTCAAATCACTCTCAATTTACCCTTGATCTTCCTCTTATTTACTGGTCATGACTCTCAGAAAACTATAAATAGACCCTTTATTTCTCATGAGAGGGGATCCAAGCAAGAAGAGAATATGAGAAAGGGAGTCAAGGAAGAAGAGAAGGAAGACAAGGAAGAATTCTCTTGCCACCAGACTTCTCGAACATAACCGAACTTTCACCTTGCGGCCGAATGATGTTGAACTTCCGCCCATCGCGGAATTTCTACCTGACTTCAAACTTCCGCCCGTCGCCGGACTTTTACTCGACGCCATACTTCAGCCTGTCACCGGACTCTTACCCGACGCCGGACTTTTGCCTGTAGATGAACTTTTGTCAGACTTCTACTTGACGCCAAACTTCCACCTATCGCCGGACTTTTATCCATCGTCGGACTTTTGTCGGACTTCTACCCGACGTCGAACTTCCATCATCGTCGGACTTTTGTCAGACTTCTACCCGACGTCGAACTTCCATCAATCGTTGGACTTCTGTCAGTCATCAGACTTTAGTTAGGCTTTTACCCGACGTTGAATTTCCGCCCGTCGCCCGAGTTCTACCAATTGCTGGACTTTCGTCAGACTTCTACCCGACATCGAACTTCCACAATTCATCGGATTTCTGTCCGTCGTCGAACTTCTACCCAATGTCGAACTTCCACCCATTGTCGGGCTTCAATCCGTCGACGAACTTTTGTCGGACTTCTACCATTTGTTGGACTTTTGCTCGTTGCCGGATTTCTACCCGACACTGGACTTTCGTCTGCCAGTGGTCCTTCCGAACTCCTTCACCCAACAATAGTCTTTCTGACCACTATCGCCTGCTAGTTGTGGTCATTCTGACCTCTGTTGCTATACAACAGTCCTTCTGACCTTCGTCGCCTGTTGATTACAATCCTTCTGACCTCCATCGCCTATTGATTATTGTCCTTCTGAACTCTGTTGCTCGCCGATTCAGGTCCTTTCGACCTCCATCGCCAAATAACGATCCTTTCGACCTCCGCCGCCTACCGGCTACAATCATTCTGACCTTCGTCGCCAAACAATGTTCTTTCTGACCTTTGTCGCCTACCCACTATGGTCCTTCTTACCAAATGATCACATCAACAGTAATTCTTCTAATTTTCCATGATGTAAGGCACTTTCTATGGTGTAAATTTGCTACATCAAACTAAGACCTTCCCCCCCAAGGAAGGGTCTCATTTGCAATCAACTGCATATACTATTAGATTCATTCAAACTTGGATAGGCCCCATAATTTTTGTCCTTTTTGGAGTTTTCCACATAAAAATCTTATTGACTTTTAAGAATATTGTACCCTTTCTTTTATTTGTATGCGTGCTTGATCTTCATACAAAAGCTAAAACGTTAAACTATATATTTTTCTACCACAACGAACACTCTAGTACGCAATTATTTACCAGACTAAAAGGATTATTATAATTGAATAATTGATTTGGTGTTCATCTAAGGATTTTTATAATACCAATTATTTTCTAAATAATTTATACAATGTATATAGATATACATAAGATTTTTTTAATCAAAATGATACATAATTTGCTTATAAGAAATTCATAATTATTATTATCTAAAACATTATGTTTGACATTTGAAATATATATTTCTTTAGTATAAATTAATAAGTTAATTCATTAGTTATAAATATGGTGCATATAACTTTAATACTAATTATATTATGTTACAAATTATATTATTTGCATGTATGACCTATGTGCTTGAATATATAAAAGCCATTAAAATTTTCTACTATGTGCGAGTTTTACCTTTAATGCCTTCACAAAGGGTTAATCAGTTCTTAAGATAGAAAGGCCAAATAGCCCACTTCCCTCACCAATTACTTCCCACTTCTTACACATAAATAAACAAAACCCAAGTAAAAAAAAAAAAAAAACCAATACTAGTTTGAAGGTAAAAATTATTACATGCCGAGGCTCCGCAGCGTCCGGACTCCAATGAAATCAAATCACATAGCTTGTACACATCATGTATGCAAGTTTTATATAAAATATGTACCAACCACGTAACTTGATTTCATTGAAATCTGAATGTGAGCTACATCCGGACTTCACAACAACAAAAACATCAAGCCTCTGTCCCACTACGTGGGGTCGAATACATGAACCATTTTTTTCCATTGTATCCTGTTAAGAGTCATCCGAACTCCGCACTTAATACTTTCTCGTTTAAAAGGACACCTTCCCAATACATAAATTAATTTTGTACACTAACTATAGTGCAATCCCCATCATCTGAACAGATAGCAAATTAGCACAATGAAAACAATAACACTAGACTTGCTTGATTCAATCAGAAACATGACGACCTTCACTCATGAGATGACACATCACAAGTTCACAAAATGGACAAAACAACATAAAGCTTGGCCATTGAATACAAAGCTAGCAAACAGAGAAGCCACACATTCAGATCTGATTACAATAGTTATGATTTGAAAAATACACGCAGCAATCAGGAAAGTAGCAACTTAAGGATACCTGAGGAATCAGCTTCACTATCATCCAATATTCTTCAGTTCCACAGTATCAGATCTTTTCAATTTTCTCAGCTTTCACAACAGGGTTCTCCTTGGCTATGGCCTCCCTACCTGCACATTTGTAGTCGAATGAGCATTCATGGAGTTCAGGGTAACGATGAGTAGAGCAGAATGTGCTCCCACATCGACACTTGAAACCTGTTAGACCCACCCTTCTCCTGCATGACAAGCAACGATTTTGCTGTTGCTTGTTAAGTGCCTCCTCTGAAGCCTTCTTATCGACATTTCCTACAGTTTCAACACTGAATTTCTGTTCTTGCGCTGGAACTGATTCAATCACCACAGAAGAAGATGCTGCAGTAGCTTGCTTCGCTACTTCCAACACATTTTGATTCATCACAAGATCTCTGTAGCATTTTGAGCACAGATTGTTGGTCATTAGACTACCGAAGAAGCCACAATTATTTGCACAAAGAATAGGACCCTCGGACTTTTGGATTTCAGTCTCATCGATCTCATTCCAGCTCTCCTGGGCCATTTCTTTACAAAGAACTGAAACTAAATGAATTCGAAAATATGTTCAGATGGAAGAAGCTAATGTGCTAAGTTTAGCTGAATGCGATTCCTTCCAATGGAACAGATCACGAATTCACGACAGCGAGAAATTCGGAGATAATCCTTCTAGAAACTTTTCACACTGAATGAAAAATCTCAAATGGATCTTCAATTATCTACAAGAATGGGCAAAAATATTGTAATTAAGCAGCATTTCATGCAAAACAGAATCCCATCATTCATGAAAGTAATAATTAAGATTTCTAAAAACAATTTTCACAGCATTATATATATATCATTAGCCTTATCTCAGATATTTAGGATTAGCTTTATGAATAGTCATTTTTCATTCATGCCTTGTCCCAACTATTTGGTATTAGCTTTATGTATCCTTATTTTTCATTCATACAGTAATGCCTATTGAGTGTCGGTATTTTTCATAAATCAGTTGTAACAGCTTCAATCCATGTTACCTTATGGCTGACACTTTTCTCCATAATCCTCCTCCACTAATTTATCACCCATCTAATAAAGCGCACTATGTACCCTCATTGAGAACGTCCATATTACTTAGTATATTTTTAATTTATCTTGAATAGATGTCACTTTAATCATTTCTAATATTATCATTCCTCAATTTATTCTTCTTTATTTTGCCACTTTATAAATCATCACTAACCTTATCTCAACTATTTAGGATTTACTTTTTGAATCTCTGCTTTCCATCCATACATGATAAGTGTCATTTGAGATGTTATCCATTTTTTTTTTTTTGCAAATCAATTTGAACAACTTCAAACATATTACATTAGGGCTAAACCTTTTACTTTCACAATCCTCCAATACAAAATTTATGCACCCTTCTGAAATGCAGTTTCTACCTTACATTGTGCATGCCAAAACAATCTAGATACATTTTTAATTACTTTATATTCAATAAATGTCACTTCAATCATTCTTCAAATATAATTACTCATTAATTTATCATTCATAATTTTATCACATATTTTTATATATAATTCATCTCCTTCCAGCTTATCTTACACCGCCTTGTTCTTGTCTATATCTCCTGTGATGATTATGTCACCTATAGTCTCAACAATGGTTAGCATAGCACTAAGCTCATGACTATTCATGGTTTAGTTGAGAATATCTCATTCTAGCCTCGATTAGCATAGCTCTACAATTTCAAAACAATTGTTAAACAACTCTTAATTTGGATCTCTTGATTCTTAATGCATTATACAAATTTTTTATGCTCCTTGATGTAGCATCATGAATTTGTGGAAGATATTAGAGTTATTAGAATTATTATATTGCCATATTAAAATCATCTCATATGTTTACTATTTATTAAGAATTCATAATATTAATTAGTGTAATCCTCATTTTTTATGATATTTATCTTTATTGTATTGTTCTTATTACTCTCTTCTCTTACTTTTATATAGGCACATTTGTAATAGTATTAGGATAAATCAAGTAAAGATGTAATCATTTATAATTTCTAACAGAGTTATATAAAATTTTGTATTTATTCACTTTAGTCAATAAACGCGCTGTTTGGATTTTTCCGATAATTTTGAAATTGTTAATTCTCCATTTCGCTAGCATTGCACACGACAAAGGTCACCAAACCATGGTTTTAAATTATGTAATTAGAGGAAAATCTCAACACAATTTTATAAAAAAATATAATAAGGCACATGCCTCATTCTTATTAGATGAGGTTTATGTCTCAATGGGGGTGAGTTATGCCTTAGCTTAATTTTGAAGAGGCCTCAGTTTCGAAAATTAAGATTTAGCTCATTTAAATTTAATATATAGACACACACACACTGCCGTTGTCGAGCCCCAAGCTCTAGTTAAGAAAGTGGAGGATTGTGTTTGGTCATCGACAACTAGTGTAAAGCTGGACAAACAATCATGATATGAATCATTTAATACAATGTATTAATGTTAGGGCGTTTCGTTGAAGCGATGCACTGTATGCCCTGAATACAGTGAAAAAATATGCAAAGACTGCTGCGCTGGCGTTCGGGTACAATATTAAATAAGCAAGGATTCTCATATTATGAATGAATGTGAACAAAAAAGCTTGCTCATAAAACTAGTTTAGGACAAAAATTGAGAATATAAGTACTCTTACACTCTAACAGACAAATTAATGGAATTAATAAATATTATGATTCATATGAAGTAAATATTCTATATATTCAAGAAATAAATGGGCTGGAAAAAAAACTAACGAGATTGATAGTTCAAGATTTAAACTTTAATATTTTGATAAAACTCGTATTAGAAGATGCAAGGATGTAATT
Source organism: Dendrobium huoshanense (assembly GCA_016618105.1). Lineage (NCBI taxonomy): Eukaryota > Viridiplantae > Streptophyta > Magnoliopsida > Asparagales > Orchidaceae > Dendrobium > Dendrobium huoshanense. The sequence goes on from CM028349.1 coordinate 23,084,118, forward strand.
CTAAATAAGAGTTTGAAAAATAATGTTGTAGAAATTATTAGAATTGAACATAAAATTCTATCTTTAAAATTGTAATTAATGCTAATATTATTAATGTTATAAGTGTTTATACTCCTAAAAGAGATTTTCATATATATTCAAAAATAAAATTTTGAAATGACCTAGAAAAATTAATATAAAGATATTTATCGGAGAAATTTAAATGATTATGTAGTAAAGTGGTAGAATATTTTAAAATTATTCATGGTGGCTATAAGTTCGAAGTGATTATGAAGATAATAGGACCATATTAGATACTATTATAGTTGATGATTTTAAAATTGCTAATATTTTATTTAAGAAAAAAGATATGCATCTCATCACTTATAAGAATGGACATAATAAAACTCAGATTGATTAGTTTCTTATTAAAAAAATAAATCATTGTAAAAATTGAAATGTCATTCTGAAAGAAAGTTATATACCCAACAATGCTTATTAGTTTTAAACTTTAACTGGAGATGAAACATAAAAAATAACGTAAAATACTATCTTAGGATTAGATAGAGATATTTAAAGAATACTTATAAAAGTATTTTTTAAAGTAAAATTTAAGATCTAAAATTTGGGTTGTTCATAAGGAAGTTAATGTTATATGAAAAAAAGTAACTAGTGATATTAAAAATATTGTAAAGTATGTGCCTGAAGAATCAAAAGAAAAAAATTCCTAATAATAAAAATAGTTGGTAGTAGAATCAAAATGTACAATAAAAGATAAAAAAATATAAAAATTCATCATAAGAATTGATTTTGATATAAAAACTCAAAAATTTTGAAAAGATATCTATAAAGATTCTGAGAAAGCAATGCGTTATAAAGAATTTAGTTTTTAGTGATTTATATAATATATTAGATACCAAACAAAGTATAAGAAAGCCAAAGAAAGAGATAGAAGAACTAAATATTTATTTCAAGTGAAGTACATCAAAGATGAAAATTTAAAAAAAAAAAAAAAATCTTAAAGAGGATGTTCAACATAGGTGGATGAAAAATTTTAATAAAAATTTCAATGAAGATCATGAGAACACAATTGGCTTTAATGATCATAGCAACCTAAAAGAAAATATATATTTTTAATTTTATCGTTGTAGTAGTAAAATCAAATTTGGAGAGATTGTAAAGAAACTGGAGTGTAGAAAAATGATAGAAATTGATGATGTGTAGAAAAATGATAGAAATTGATGATATTCCAATAGAAATATGAAAATGCTAAGGAGATTAAAGAATTTCTTGGCTCACAAAACTTTTTAATATTATTTATAAACAAAAAAAATGCCAAATGAGTAAAGAAGAAGTCTATTGATTTTTCTTTTTAAGAGTAAAAGTGATGCATAAAAGTGTATGAATCATAGAAAAATTAAGATAATATAAGATACATTAAAATTATGGAAGAGAGTAATTAAACATAGGTAACGACGTGAATCTAATATCTCTCAAATTCAATTAGGATTCATGTCGGGTAGGTCTATACTATAGAAGCTATATTTTTTGAGAGGTTTAATGAATAAGCATAAAAAAAGTATGAAGAATTTACATATGATATGATATTTATTAATTTAGATAAAACATATGATAAAATTCCAAGTGAAGTGCTTTAGAGAGTTCTAAAAAGGAAACAAGTTAATAATGCTTATATTCAGTCATTAAAGATATGTATGAGTTGTTACTTGTGTTTAAACACAAGATAATTTTATCAAGTATTTTTTTATTTCAGGAGGGAGTTAACGAAAAACTTGAATTATAGAGGTCAACCTTAAAATCTAAAGGTTTTCATTTGAGTAGATCTAAAACTGAGTGCATGGAGTGTAATTTTAGCAGTAAAAGATCTAACGGTGAGATTGTGACATTGGGTGATCAAGTAATTAAAAAGAGTGCATGTTTTGGATATCTAAGGTCTATTGTTCAAAGTGATGGTGAATAGATGTGGATATTATTAGTAGAATTTAATTTGGATGGTTGAAGTGGATAAATGCATTGGGCATATTGTGTGATAAAAAAGTGCCCCTCAAACTTATAGAAGAATTTTATGAGATGATGGTTATACATGCAATGCTTTATGATGCAAAATGTTGGTCATTAAAAGAGAAACATAAAATTAAGTGTTATAGAGATGAGGAAAACAATTAACTACAATGATGATTCTAATGACCTCTAAATGATGAGAGAGTGGGTGACTCTTGAATTCATAAATTATAGGCTACTTGTTTATGTTAAACTAGAAGTTGGACAACTATTTATTTAGCATTGTTTATAGCCTTGTATGAATTTAATGATCTTTCAATTTTTATGATCTTAATTTGATGTTATTATGTTACTTATTATTTTATATTTTTGATTAATTTAATGGTTTAATTCTAAGGCTTATGCTTCAAAACGCCTCCAGACATACACCTTCCCTCACACAAAAAAAAAACCCTCAATACTTGATTACGTAATTTCGAAAATAGGATCCCAACATTTGAGAAAATAACCAATATTGGGCAAACTCATTTACCAACTATAAAAAATGGTCATTAAATAACTGGTTAGTCATTTGAGGATCTTTTAAGGAATAGTTTTTTTAACACAAAAAATTTAGAATCAAATGCTTAGTTTTTGATGATTTCGCAACTACTGAACAAACTATTTAAATAAGATTAAAGACTTCTATCATTTTGGGGAAAAAAATCTAATTGGGCTTATGGTGTTCATCCTTTCGAATGTCTTTAAAGCTCTAGTTTTAGTTTTTGGTAATATCTTTCCCTCATTCTCTTAGCATATTTGTAAGATTATTTTGAGCTTTAGCTTTTCTAGTGTATTTTTAGTATGAGGGAAGAGATAAAGCAATTAACTACAATGATGATTCTGATGAAAACCCTCTTAAGTGATGAGAGTGTGAGTGAATCTTGAATTCATAAATTATAACCTTAGGCTACTTGTCTATGTTGAATTGAGAGCATAAGGCTATTTATTTAGCTTTTTTTGTAGTCTTGTATGATTTTAAATTATTTTTAAAATTTTATGATCTTACTTTGATGTAGTAAGCTACTTATTATTTCATATTTTTTTATTGATTTAATGGTTTAATTCTAAGGCTTATGCTTCAAAAACTCTCGAATCTTACACCTCGCCTCACAAAATGAGAATACCTCAATACCTAATTATGTTATTTCAAACATTAAGATCCCAACATTTGAGAAAATGTCCAATATTGGGTAAACTCATTTACCAAATATACAAAATAGTCATTAAACAACTGGTTAGTCATTTGATGATCTTTTAAGGAATATGTTTTTTAAACTTAGGGAAATATGGTGTTGAGACCTGCAATGTTTTATGGTGCAGAATGTTGTAGAGATGAGGATGCTCAAGTGGATGAGTGGCTTTACTCTTAGAGACAATGCGAAACGAGTATATATATGATAAGGTTAGAGTAGCTTCAGTGGCTAATTAGATTAGAGAGAGTCGTTTTATAAGGTTTGGACACATTAAACGTCAGCCTTCCAATGACCCAGCCAGGAGAGTAGATGTATTTGATTTGGCCTATATTAAGAAAGGTAGACCTAAAAAGACTTGGCTAGACAATATTATAAATGACCTTTTTTATTAAGATTTAAATGAGAATTTGACTCTTACACAAAAGATAAAAAGGATTGATGTAGTCAACCCTACGTAGTCTTGTTGTACAAAAAATTTAGAATCAAATGCCTAGTTTTGGAGGTTTTGGCAACTAATGAGCAATCTAATTATGTGAGATTAAAGACTTATTTCATTTTGGAAAAATAATCTAATTGGACTTAAGATATTCATCCTTCAAAGGTTTTTATAGCTCTAGTTTATGGTAATACCTTTCCCTCATTCTCTTAGCATATTTATAAGATTGTTTTGCGCTTTAGCTTTTTTAGTGTAGTTTACAATGCTTTGTAAGAGGAGATTGTATAAGCTAGATTATGAAAATATCTAATTCACCTGCAAAGTTCGAAGAGTTTTGGTTTGGGATAATTTCTCTTGTAATGAAGAGTTTGCTAAGTCCTTCGAAAAGCTTCATGAAGTTTGGGTACCACTAGCCCGTGAAGATAGTGTGAGGGTTCAAGGGCTTTTTTGCCAGATAAAAGATGTTTGTTGTGCTTGTGCTTGCTTGCAAGCCTAGGAAACTCACGAGGTCTAGGCATGGATGTAAGCCCATTAGAGATTGAAACATGCAAAGTATATTACTTTATTTACGCCATGTTTTTGTGGTGATCCATACAATAATTACTTCTATGTTAATGTGCAGAGTAAATTACTTTATTTACGCTTAAAATTATATGCACTCTCATATAGCTATATCCTCTTGATCATAACATCATTATACATTGAATTTAGTTGGTAGCCATATTTTATTGTGCACGTGATAAAATACTCTCTCACTAGCTTAATTTTGTAATTATATAACTTAAATCAGAATACACACATATAACTCAAATTTACTCTTGATAACAATATCATTATACTTGGAATATAGTTTGTAGCTTCACCGTATTGTGAGTTTAATCATTATAGCAAGTGAAGTAGAGTGTAATATTTACCTTGTGCTCATGATAAAAATATTCTCCCACTAGCTTGATATTGCAATTATACACCTTAATTCAAACAATGTGTAAGCTGTGATGGATTATTTGACTATGCTAAAACCAGGGAAGCATATAAGCGCTTAAATTTAAAGTCACTCACCTCAGCACAAATCATCACATAAATAAACTTACCTTGGGTGTTGATAAGAATTTGATTTGCTTGTTTAATCGTACTAGCCTTCATACATTTGATTTTCAATTCAATTGCTATGTTATTAGGTTCAATTAGCATTGGATTGTGAAATACTTGAATTGAGAACATTCTGAAAAATGAATTTGTCAGTGCTTAACTTTGTTATCCAATTTAAAAAAAAAAAACAAATTTGACAGTGCTCTGGCATGCTAAATTCACCCTAATGTTTACATTGTAGTTGTGATAAACTACTCTCTCACTAGCTTGATTTTGAAATTATACACCTTAAATCAATCTACGTGTCAGTTGTGATGGATTATTTGATTGTATTAGTAGCAAGGGAACATGTACATAAATGCTTAGAGTCTTAGGTCACACTAGGGGTGTAAACGAGTCGAGTCGAGCTCGAGTCAAGGGTTGTTCGAGCCGACCTCGCTTGTCAAATGTCGAGCTCGAGCTCGAGCTCGAACTCGAGTCGAGCTCGAGCTCGACTCGACATCTAAAGAAAAAGCTTGTCGAGCTCTCGAGTCACGGTTCGAGCTCGATCGTCGCCGTCCGTCGTTGCTCGCACGTCGGAGTCAAGCTCGATCTTGTCCGCGTCCGTCATCCGTCGTCTACGTCGAACCGAGTCACGCTTCGAGCTCGAGCACGCGTCCGCATCTGTCGTCCGTCGTCCGTTGTCTGTGTTGATGTCCGCGTCGGAATCAGCTCGAGCTCGCTGCCGCGACGTTGCTCCCGCGTCGGAGATAATGCTCTCATCCGCGACGTTGCTCCCGCGTCGCTGTCCACGGCGAAGTCCGCTCCTGCGGCAAAGTCATCTCCGGCGACGAATTCCGCTCCCGCGGCGAAGTAACCCGGCTCCCGCTACGAAGTTCCCTCCCGCGACGAAGTCCGCTCTCGCTGTTCGAGCTATCGAGCCGAGCATCCCTGTGTTCGAGCTCGAGCTCAATTAGCCGTCGAGCTCGAACTCATGTTCGAGCTCGACTCGCGAGCTCGATGAGCTCGGCTCATCGAGCCCGTTAACGAGTCGAGCCCGAGCCGGCTCGCGAGCCGACTTGGCTCGGTTGCACCCCTAGGTCACACACTTAAGCACAACTCATTGCATACATCAACTTACCTTATGTGTTGATAAGCATTTGATAAGCTAGTTTGTTTTGTAAAAGCCTTTACATATTGAGTTGCAAATTTAATTTCTATATTATTAGCTCAATTAGCATCAATTTGTGTGGGATTTGAATTCAAAAATGAATTTGGAAGTGCTCGAGCTCACCCAATTCAACCCCCCCTTGGTATGCATTTTTCTTACATACCCATTACACCTAAGGATCATTTTCTCTAGTAAAATAGCTTTTATAAGCCACATAAATTCTACCATCTTCTTATATCCCTTTTTCCTTTAGATTTAGTATGATTTAAGAAATTTACACCGTTTCTTCTCACTATGAATCATCTTGTCCTTCGTTTAAATCATAAATATTGAAAATACATGTTAAATAGTCAACCAGAATTTACCCAAATTTAAAAAGTATCATGCCAAAAGTTTTTTTAGGATTTGATGACTTCACGATTTACTAAATCTGGATTCACAAGATTTATTAAATCCCACTCGTAGCAGAATAGCACCTTAGATTAATAAAAGGGGAACAATCTTCAGGATCAACAAAATCACAAATCGCAACCCATAAAAACAAACAACGCTCTATTCTTTGTTGTTGGTGATTTTTCTCCCGACAGAGAACTGGACGGACATCACGACCAAAAACGTTCATACAATAAAGATCAGATCGACGAAGGCTCCAAAACAAGAACTTCCCTGAAGCTTAATAACCCTAACAGATTCAACCTTTAAAGATTTCCAAGATAATCCTTTCAGTAAATACAGATTCTTAGAAAAAATATCCATCTAAAAAATTCTTAAAACAGATTCTTTGACTTCCAAATACAATAAATTCTTAGGAGAAATATCCAACAGAAATTAATAACCAGTAAACAAACTAAATAAAAGCAAATAAAAACGCCATCTTTCCTAGATAAGACGAAGAGCAAGGGGAATTACCACCATCTCTAGGCCGGAAAAGCGATCGGGAAGACGAGCTCACCAAGAAGGGGCTGACCTCAGCATCCGCTGAGCTCAAAGAGAGATGGAAGCACTCTTCAGAAGATAAGAGAGCGGCTCTGAGAAAATGGAGTATTTATAATTGTGATAAATACTGTATTTTTTTAATAAAAATATTATAATAGTAAAATAGTTTGCATAAATTTCAAGTCAACAAATTAATATTTACTTATTTTTAATATAAATAAATGATGCTCCCTCAAATTTAATGGATACATTTAAAAAAATTTTATATTTTGAAAATATATATTTATATTTATTTTTATTTTTATATGCACATTATTAAGAAAAATAAAATAAAATTTCTCTACAATTTAAATCAGCATGAAGCTTGTTGCGTCCAGGAGTATTCGCGGCGGTAGAGAAATATCATATTTAACATCTTAGCATTGTTATGATGTGATAGCTTAAAAAAAATTTCTCTTTCTATTTTTAGATTTATAATGTAAGATTATAAATATTTAAATATTTAAATTTTTTAATAAGATATTTTGTATTTCTTTCTATTTTTTTAAATATAAAAAATTAGAATTACTATAAATTTAAAGTTAAGCTAAAAAAAATGGACACTTAAGCGTTATGGAACTAATAAAGTCTCTTTAATTATTTTTAAGAAAGTGATATTAGAAGCTGAGATATTATAATCTTGTCAACTCATTTTTTTCTCTTTGTTAATATATTTAATTTTTAAAATAAAAATGGACATTTATTTTTTTCTTATTTTTATTTCAATTTTTAGGTTTGTAAATTTTAAGTTAGATTTGTAAAAATAAATTATGTTTAAATCTTCAATAAAATTATATTAAATTAAGGCTTTGTTTGGAACAACTTTCTTATTGCTTTGTTTTTTAGACTGTAATCACAATTTTTATTTGGTCGCTAATTTTTCACTGCTTTAAAAAAAGTTGTACTAAAAAATTGATTTCTACAATAACTTTAAAAAATAATTACAACAGCTTTATAGTAAGAAAGTTATCCCAAATGAAATGGTAATAATAAGAAAATGCACGGATCAATGAAGAAAACACAAATAAACAAAACATGATACTTTTTGTGACTTTTCATATGAGTTGAATCTAAATAACATATTTATTAAGTTTGATACATCACTAGAACATCATTTTGATCAAGCATAAATAATGATTTAATTTTTAAATGAAAATTTTTAAAATTAAATTCATGACCATATGAACTTTAAATAAACTTATAGTTGGTGAAGGTCTCAATGAGGAGAGTCCAACAACATCAAAAATATTTGGATGCAAGTTTAGTTAAACTTAAATCAAGCATTTAAAGCAAATTTGAAAAATTAAAATATTAGTTGAATGACCAAGCAATCTTGAATCTCACATGTTTACAATCAAAATAAGTATACAATCAAAATAAGTACTTTAATGAGAGGAATCCACTAAAACACTTAAATGCAGATAGAATAACTTATGATAAGAGGAATCAACACGGGCCATCATTTTGAGCATTTTATGGATTGTGGCTAAATTTATTAAAAATGCAACTATAAAATTATATAAATAAACTTTTATTCTTTATATGAAAACAATGGACTAGAGCTTGGGAGCTAAACTATATACTTGGAGTTGTAGAGAGCTCTGCCCGACAATCAATGTCGAAGACGGATAAAAACATTTGCCATCTCTCAATTGTTGATTCCTAATTATCGTCATCCAATCATTTTCATCTAAATGTGGACTCCCAAATACCATCTCTTAACTATGATCTCCAAACCAATATCACCTAACTACAATCTCCTAACCAACGTTACCTAATTAAAATCCCAAGTTGTCATCACCCGATCGACTATAGTCTCCCAACTAATATCACTCGATCCCAACCCTTGCTAACTTTATTGCCTATTGCCACCGACAATGTTGATGCACGTCATATCTAATAAGGTTGATGCACATTGTTTACTCATTCCATTACCTATAAGATCTATGCACATAATCGAATCAAACATCGATGCCCATCAACTTCATCTTCCTTCATCATTAATAACATCGATGCACATCATCGCCAATAAGGCTTATGCATGTCAACGACCCTAATTCAGACACTCAATATCTCTATTAAGATTTATATTTAACTTATTGGTCTCTAAGTCCTTCTTCTTAATAGGAGAATGATTGTATATACCATAAATAATCTTTTAAATACAAATGCATGCCTCAAAGCTTTTCCAATGCATCCCTCGTTCTTTGGCATGGTTTAGCAGCAACTTGCCTCCACTTCGCTTGGATGATTGGCGATTCTTCTCCATCTACAAATAACAGCCACTGGAAATGATTATCTCCTCATCTATATATACACTATTTGTAACCTATGTTGACGTATTGAACATACATGAAATGTCGCATTTCATCCTCTACCTTTGCTCTGTTATACACTTGCATTTCTAACTTTCCATAGGTGCTTAAGCATTCTTTCATGGTATCAAAGATGTGTTAAGCCCAACAACATCACACAACCTCGACGGGGGATGCCAACAGCACCATCACATCCCCACCACCAGCTCCATAAAATTTTCTTACCTCTATCGAGCAATGTATTCCCCCATCCCTAAAATTTCTAATGTCGAATATCAAAAATATTATTCATACACAACTCTCCCTTGACAACTATTATATATGGTGGCTTCAAATCCTAAAACTCTTTTCTACAAACTCATATGAAGGCTTGGTACAAGATACTTCAATATTTCTACCGAAACATATTCTCTCCTCCATCAATGAAATCATTTCCAACCCAGCCTACAATACATGGAATCTAATAAACCAAAATCTCTTAGCTGTCCTCTTCTCCACAATTTCAGACGGCATTCTTCCCTACATCCTGTAATATCACAATCTGCTCCAGGATCGTCCAGGCCGATTTTGGATCGTCCTGGGACGATCAGTGGAAATACAGTTCCAGATTTTGCCCAGTTTTGCTCCAGGTGATTTTCTGCATGCATCGTCCAGGCCGATTGGAGACATCGGCCAGGCCGATCGGCACTGTAGAAAATATCGTCCAGACAACAGCCCTGAGTGAAGTGGGTATCGGCCAGGACTATGATTTTTGGTCTGATCGTCCAGGCCGATATGGCGATCGGCCAGGACGATATGTGTATGATTTAAAGGAAATTCTGTCGTTTTGAAGAGAGAGAAAAATCAGATTTTATAAAATATCTTTTTGAGGAGAGAGAAAGTCGAGGGCATTCTTGGAAAAGTTGATTTCGGGAAGACGCGGAGCCGTTTTCGAGCGAAGTGACTGTTGAGGAATTTGCTGTGCACGAGGTAAGGCACATTCCGTCTTTCTCAATTTTCAGTTCCGTCGCGGTTGGCGGTATTTTCTGTCCGGATTTCGTTTTCGTTACGGTTTTTCGTCCGTATCTTTTGATTGGTTCAGTTTTTACCGCGTAAGTTTCTGTATATTGTTGACGTGCCGAGTGTGCACATTTTGGTTATTTTCCAAAGATTTTTGTCCGGGTATTTTTGATTCGGCGATGTTTTTCGTATACTACAATTTTCTGTGAAAGTATAAATTATCTGTGCAGTAGAATAAATGTTCTGAAATGTTAATATCTGTATTCTGTGCAAATTTGGTAAATTGTTATTTTCAGGAATTTTGTGTAAATTCTGTATACTGCCGTTGTGCTGCCCGATTTTCGGGTAATTTCTGAAATGTCCGAATTTCTTCTGAATTGAAATGCTATGTGTATAAGCTATAAAAAGGGAGTTATAAGGGGCCTGAATCCTATGAGATTCAGTTAGTGAAATGGGAAATCTGAAATGAGCTCAAATCTGTAATCTGATATCTGTTTTGTTCCGGATCCGATGAATTCTGTTATGGTGCTATAAGCACATCTGTTTTGGTGCCGTGAGCACAAAGGGAGACATAAGGGGTCTGGATCCTATGAGATTCAGTCAGTGTCTGGGAAGGGAGGTATAAGGGGCCGGAATCCGTAGAGATTCCGTCAGTGTCAGGGCATTTAGCTATATGTATCTGTTCTGTTTTCTGTATCTGTTCTGTTCTGTACGAAATTGTAATTCTGATATGATATGCTCCGTACGATTCTGATTTCTGATTTCTGATTCTGACTCTGTTGATTTGTTCTGATATGATCTGTACGATTCCGATTCTGATTTGATATTTGTCCGTATACGTTCTGATTTCCGACTCTGTTTCGATTTCTGATCTGATTTCTGTCTGATAAGTTTGGTTTTGGTTTCTGAGAATTTAGATTGGTGGTTTGTTGCTTTGCTGAGCTGTTGAGCTCACCCTTGCTTTTTGGTGGTTTTCAGGATCTGGGAAGGGCAAGGAAGTCCAGGATTAGTTTCAGAGTCTGATCCGATTAGGTACTTTTGTACTTTTGATTTTTGTACAGTCATGACTTTTATGTTCTGTCTTTCTTTCTGTTGAAAGCCATGTACTGTTCTGTAGATGATTATTTTTGAGGAAATGAAAAGATAGATGTTTTGTTCCGCTGCATTTGATGATTTTAGTAGCTCTGTTGTTCTGTGTGTTTCTGTTGAGTTAAAAATTTGGAAGATCAGTGCAGCAACCTAATCCAAAGCCAGATCCTGGATAAGCAAGTTTAGCTCTCGTCGCGATCCGGCTCGGGCGGGATCCGTCCCCGTCGGGTCGGGTCGTGACAAGCTTTTGTGGTATCAGAGCACTGGTTTTGGAAACTGGTTGAATTGTGAAACAGAGCTCTAGGAAGTGATCAGTGAGTCTGTCTGGGAGGTAGTTTTGGGTCGTTTGGCTTTTTATTGTGTTGTTTTTGTGTTGTTTTTGTGATAGTTTTCCGAATTTTCTGGATTTTTCTGTATGGATCAGCCAGACCCAGACATGACAGACTGTCAGAGTGACGATCAGGCAGCACCAGTGGGGAGTACAGCCCCAGTGGTCGGTGCTGATACACTTTCACAGTTTGCGTCACTTGTTGCTCAGATGATGAGCGAGACTCAGAGCAGAGCGTCGACTGTTAGATCTGAGGACATTGATCGACACCTGCAGTTATTTTTGAGGTTGAAGCCTCCGAGGTTTGAGGGCGCTGTTGAGCCCAGAGCAGCCGAGGAGTGGCTGAGGAGATTGGAGAAGACTTTTGACGGGATGTAGTGTCCTGCAGATAGGAAGGTTCCGTTAGCTGTTTTTCTGTTGGACGGAGAGGCTGAGCACTGGTGGGATGGCCAGCAGGCAGCCAGATTTCAGGGCAGATTGAACTCTTTGATCACTTGGGAAGAGTTCACTGAAGTATTCAGAGACTGGTTTGTTCCCCCTTCTGCACGACAGCAGATGCAGGAGAGTTTTCTGAGGCTGGTTCAGGGGAGCAAGACGGTGATGCAGTACGAGGCTGAGTTTACTGCATTAGCCAGGTACGCTCCGCAGCTGGTTAGCACGTGTGCTGAGAGGTGCTACAGGTTTCTGAGAGGATTACGAGACACTTTGAGGCAGCCTTTGATACCGTTCCGGATTACTGATTTCTCTGAGCTTGTGGAGCGAGCTCGTCTGATTGAGAACGACATGACGGCTACTCAGCAGCGGTGGACTGTGAGTAGGAAGAGGTTTGGAGGAGAGACTTCTGGCAGTGGTTCCTCTGGGAAGAGGAGATTTGTTCCTGGTTCTGGATCTGGAGATTCCAGGAGGAGCGGAGGATCGTCTGGTACTGCTACCAGTACGACTAGTTCTGGATCTGTCAGTACGGCACCTGTGTGCCAGAGTTGTGGACGGCGACACCATGGCCAGTGCTACAGGATAGCTGGTCTTTGTTTCAGATGTGGTCAGCCGGGACATAGGATTGCAGAATGTCCACAGATGGGATATGAGCAGCGATCTGAGGGCTTCGTCAGACCTGTTGGTTCAGCAGCAGGAAGACCGAGGACTGTTCCTCCACGTCCTGAGGGATTTACTGGTAGAGGTGGTGGTTCTAGTTCTGCACCACGGAGACCACCTACGATTCAGAGGGAGCAGAGTAGTTCTGTTGCTTCAGCTCCTGTTCCAGTTCAGCCACGAGTTTACAGCCTGAGTCAGCAGGAGGCTCGAGATGCTCCGGATGTTGTGACAGGTACGGTTTACATTTCTGATCAGCCCTGTCGTGTTTTGTTTGACTCTGGAGCGAGTCATTCTTTTCTGTCCGAGCACTGTTTTGAGGCTTTACGTTTGGATTCTCTTTTACTTCCGGTTTCTTTGTCTGTGATTTTACCGGCTGGGAATCCATTGATTGCTCGACAGTTTTGTTTGTGTGAGATAGAGATTTCTGGCAAGAAGTGGAAATCGAGTTTGATTCGATTGCCGATTTCTTCGTATGATGTGATTCTGGGAATGGATTGGCTGAGTCTGTATGAGGCTCAGATTGACTGTCTGAAGAAGCAAGTGAGTTTGCTTGTGGCTGGAGAGAGAGTTGTATTTCAGGGATTACGAGGTGTTCTCTCCAGTCTGATTTCTGCGTTGGAGGTGAGCAGAATGTGGAAGAAAGGATATCCAGTATTTTTGGCTTCGGTGCGGGATCTGAACCTGGAGGTTGGTTCTGTTTCTGAGATCCCAGTGGTATGGGAGTTTGCCGATGTTTTTCCTGAGGAGTTGGTTGGTTTACCTCCGGATAGAGATGTGGAGTTCTCTATCGATGTTTTTCCGGGTACCGCTCCGATATCGAAAGCTCCGTACAGGATGGCACCGAAAGAACTTTCTGAGTTGAAAGTTCAGCTTCAGGAGTTGGTTGACAGAGGGTTTGTACGTCCTAGTGTTTCTCCGTGGGGAGCACCTATTCTGTTTGTGAAGAAGAAGGACGGTACACTCCGTATGTGTATTGATTACAGAGATTTGAACAAGGCCACGATCAAGAACAAGTATCCTTTGCCTCGGATAGACGACTTGTTTGATCAGCTTTCCGGATCTTCGGTGTTTTCGAAGATTGATTTGCGATCCGGATATTATCAGGTGAAGGTGAAGGAATCTGATGTGGTGAAGTCTGCTTTCAGTACTCGGTACGGGCACTACGAGTTTTTGGTTATGCCTTTTGGGGTAACCAATGCGCCTGCGATTTTCATGGATCTGATGAACCGAGTATTCAGGGAGTATTTGGATCAGTTTGTGATCGTCTTCATCAACGATATTCTGGTATATTCTGCATCTGAGGATGATCATGCCAGACATTTGAGGATTGTGTTGGAGACTCTGAGGAGGCATCAGCTGTATGCCAAGTTCTCCAAGTGTGAATTCTGGCTGAAGAGCATTTCATTTCTGGGACATGTGGTGAGCGGAGAAGGTATTTCTGTAGATCCTCAGAAGATTCAGGCGGTTGCTGATTGGCCAAGGCCGACTACGGTATTTGAAGTACGTAGTTTCTTGGGCATGGCCGGGTATTATAGGAAGTTTGTGAAAGGATTTTCACAGATTTCGACTCCTCTGACGAGACTGACTCAGAAGTCAGTTCCTTTTGTTTGGACACCGGAGTGTGAAGCTAGTTTTCAGAGACTGAAGGATTGTTTGACTTCAGCTCCAGTGTTAGCACTTCCGTCAGGTACGGAAGGTTTTCAGGTGTTCAGTGATGCTTCACTGAAAGGACTGGGATGTGTCCTGATGCAGCATGGTCAGGTAATTGCTTATGCTTCGAGACAGTTGAAACCACATGAGAAGAATTACCCGACACATGATTTGGAGTTAGCTGCTGTTGTGTTTGCTTTGAAGATTTGGCGGCATTACCTGTATGGCGTCACATGTGAGATGTTTACTGATCATAAGAGCCTGAAGTACATTTTTACTCAGAAGGATCTGAATCTGAGACAGAGGAGGTGGCTCGAGTTGATCAAGGACTATGACCTGACTATTCAGTATCAGCCTGGGAAGGCGAATGTGGTAGTAGATGCTTTGAGTAGGAAGTTTTCTGGATTATCAGGTATTCAGCTTACCTGTTGTTGACCTCATTTTTGTATGAGGTCACTTGGACTAATCTTGATCCTAAATTAATTTAATTTTTAAATTAAGTTAAATTCTAGGACCTCCTCTTAGAATCTTGACCCTAGGATCTAGGCTAGGATTCTTCTAGAGTTTAGACCTTAGGAGCTACTCTAGATCTTAAACTCCTTCTAGACTCCAACTTCTAGGAATTTCTTAGGCTCTAGGATCCTTCTAGATTCCTAAATTTTAGGATCTATTTAAACCTTAGGATCTACCTAGATCTTAGGTCAATTAAGCCAAATCCAAGGTCTAAAGGTTTTGTCCTAAAGGCCTTTTCCGTTGAATTTTTAAACACTTTGAAACCTAGTCAATTGACCTCCGATTCAGAGTCTGTCAGTTTCATACTGATAGGACATGTCTCTGGAGGCAACCCTCCAAATTTGAGCCCATTCCGAGGTCTCTAACCTCAAAAACTTAATCGAAACTCAAAGGCTGTAAAACCTTCAAATATTTACAGCCTATGCCACTGGATCTGTCACTTTGAAGATTCTGACCTTAGAGCCTTCACCAAAGCCTCTAGTCACTTCCAGACCTTTAATTTTGATATGTTGAACTTTAAATTGCATTTTGGTAGACCCACTTTGACCCCCAGTTGACCAGGGGTCAAAGTGACCAAAATACCCCTATGGGGCTCAAATGGTGATTTCAAACCAAATGAACTCCGAATTGAACGCAACCACCTCCAACAAATTTCAAATCTCATTTCAAACCTATTGGACCCTTTTCCAACCCTTGGATCAATCTAGTTGACCAAGTCAACAGTTTTGACCCAAATGGCCCTTTAAGGGTCCAAACATGTGTTTTGACCCAAATGACCTTTCTAGGCCATCCAACCATTTCCATTAATCTTGAAATGCCATTTGAAACCTGTTCGACCCAAACCCACACCTTGGTTCAACCTGGTTGACCCAGTCAACCTAGGTTGACCAAACAGGCCCTTAAGGGCTCAAACAGGGATTTTGATCAAATTGACCTCCCCAGACCTAGGGACCACCCTCAATGGTCTCCAAATACCTTTTCAAACATGTTCAAACTAGACTCACACCCTGGGTCAACCTGGTTGACTCAGTCAACCTAGTTTGACCAAACCAACCTTTAAGGCCCTCCACTTTGAATTAAATTTAAAATCCACCCAAGTCTTTGTTAAACCCCTCTCCACTCTTCTTAATCAATTCCATAAATTACTTTGACTGCCACCTCACCCTTGGTCAACCAGTTGACTGGTCAACATGGTCAACAAGGCTCTTTAAGAGGTTTAAATGCCCAAATGGTTTGATCCAAGCTAGCCCAATCCCTACCAAACCACTCTAGACCCTCTTTGAGACCCTCCCATGCCACCTCAGCTGTCCACTTGGCTGTTGACTGGTCAAACCAGTCAACAAATGGTCAAAGAGGCTTCCAAATGGTTAAAATCCTTAATTAAATTCATTAAACTTAAATTCAAATTAATTCAGCAAATTAGTTAGGGTCTAGAACATTCTTAGAAGTATTCTAAGCCTTTGGATCTAAATCCAATGGCCCCTATTGATCCATGTGTCCAAATGGGGACCAAATGGACTTTCCACCTAGGATGTCCTTCCCTGTCCTTACTCCCAGCTTTTCACCAACTCTCAGGACACTTGGCATTAATCTAGGAGTCCATCCAGTCAATCCTAGCCATTGATTTAACCTGGGGACATTTGAATAGGGGAAAACACCCTAATGAGCCCCCATTCTCACTTGAACCCTATCTCTCCATACTCAGCCTCTCTAGCTGAGCTCACTGCTCCTCCAAGCCTTCAAGAACCTCCCACACATTTCCCAGCTCAATCCAGCCGGTCAAAACTCGCCGGAGGCCGGATTCCGGCGAGCTTGAGCCAATACCCGTCCAAGCTGATTTGAGGTTGATCCAGGGACTCTCAAGTCGTGGTGTCTTCAGCAAATTTAATCGTGGACAGACTACAATTTCAGAGAACTAAAGATCTTCTGAATCCACTGGTTGGATTGAGGTAAAAGCTCAACCCTAGCTAAGACACCTAGTGTTAAATAGCATTTTATTAAGCGCTTATTTAATATTTTTAGCATATCCCCATGATTTCTGTTCATTCATAGGGTCTAGGTTTAAAATTTCAAACGATTTGATTGATCCGATCGGAAGAATGAGCCAAAAAACCCCTTCTAGGGCGTTCTTGCGGTTTCGTTCAGGCATCCTGATCCTGGACCGTTGATCACTCGATCAACGGTCTGGATCTAGTCTTTCCGTATAATGATCCGACCGTGTATCCATTTCGGCATCTCGTATCTCGTCTGGCGCCATCCAGGCCCTCGATTCGGACCGCGGGATCAAGATCTCACCGTCTGATCCTCCTCCATTAGCATCAAACCGCGCCCCGATCGAACGGCTAAGGATCAATGCTGAGCTGTTTAAGTGGAAAGCGCGTGGGCCCACTTGACCGCCGCCGCCGTGTTTCGCTGGACGAACTGGGACGCGCCACGTGTCAGCCGCGCCGCCATTCCCTGTTAAATAATTCTAATTAATATTTTAACTATTTTAATTACCAGAAAACTTCAAAAAAATATTAAAAAATATTTATAAGTCCAAATTTTTAATATAACCTATCAAACTTCTCAGAAAATTAAGACCTTTAATTTAAAATTAAATTTGATTTAAAATATTATATATATTTTAAATTATTTGAATTATTAAATATTTATTATTAATTAAAAATTTATTGAAATATTTTATAATATTTAAAACCTTTTTTTTAAGTTATTTTCTTAAATATTCAGAGAATATATTTAAAGTATTTAACCTAAATTAAAATTAATTTGATATATTTTATGTATGTTAAATAATTTTAGTTATTTAAGGCTTGAATATTTAGTTAATATTTAATTAAATTGATTTTGAAAATCAGTGGGTCTTTCAATCATGTAAAAATTCATTTTTGATAATATTTTGAATTATTTTAATTTAAAGTATATATTTATAAGTAGCCTTATATATACTTATGTTTTGTTTTTAAAATCTATTTTTTTTAAAAAAATATATATATGTATATATATACTTAAATCCTTAAATGTTTGAGGGACCCCTTTGGAATTTCAAGCTTTGATTGAATATGGATGAATAAAATTAATGGGGATGATTAGTGAACAATCGTATTTCAATTGTTCACTAATCTAGTTTTTAATTATGTGTTTGTGTTAATCTTTGCATGCTTAGGATGCACACACCACTTAGTCTAGGTTCTCCTAGATCTAAGGACTTGTTTGATTCTGCGTGTTTATTTATATGTTAAAGTTTGAGGGTTAGTTGGAACCTTGATTTGAACCTTATTAACTTAGTGACATTATTAAGGACAACAATTAAGGACCCTTACTAGAAAATTTAGAATATTTCTAATAATTAGGATTCATTTCTATTTGAGTTGAAACTTCAAACACTTGAACTTAGTGACATGTACAACCACTAGGAAAGGTTTGACTGAATTTGGAAATCATTAAGACCCTTAATTAATTTTCTAAGTCTTAAACTCTAATTAAGCCTTAAAACTTTCCCGAAAATGTAATAAATCCATTTTAAATCCAAAAATTATGTCCAACCCCTCTAACTGATCATAATTGAACCCTTAATCATTGAAAATTGAAATCAACTTAATTTGACAGCAGATTAAGTCTTAATTTAATTTTAAATGAAATTGAATATTTAATTAATATAATTAATTAAAAAATATTAAAAATTCCAAAAATGTCCTAAACACTTGGAAATCCCTCCTTAGGTCATTCCTGACCTTTGGAGCTGATTTCAAGGAGTTAGGAGCTCATTTGGAGCAAAATCACAAAAAGGGCTCTCTAATTAAACAATTTTAAAATTCATTAAGTAGTCAAAACTTTGAACCTTCATAACTAATTCTAAAAAAATCAAAATTGAGCAAACTCACTTGCATTCAACTCATAATAACTCCTAGTATTTATTAAAAATGTTAAACTCCAGAAATCTTTAATATTTCAAAAAGTCAACTTTTTGGTCAACTATGGGTCAAATCTAGTTCAAAACTTCAAACCTTTGTAATAAAATGTAGAAAAATCCGATTTCAACATACTTACCTTCTAACTGATCGTAGTAAGGTCTAGTATTTTAATAAAATACAAACTTTCCAGAATTTGAGCTTAATTAAAAAGTCAATTTTCAACCCCTTAATTAAATGATTAAAATATTCAAAAAAATTCATAAAACTCAAAATTACTTTGAAACTCCAGAAAATCTTAACTTAATGTTTAAAACATTCAACAAACTTTTTAAAACACAACAACCATCCTAAAGATGAAGTTTATTGGCTGGACTACTCCGGGCTGCGGGGCTACGTGTCCTAAGGAGGCTGGTTCCTCGAGCCTGGTGGCACAACGCCACGAATGGATTCCAATGGGTGTTAAAACTTAAAAAATAAATTAATTATTAATTATTTAACCTTTTAAAACTTCTAATTTAACTACATTAATTTGGTTTATCGGCTGGACTACTCCGGGCTGCGGGGCTACGTGTCCTAAGGAGGCTGGTTCCTCGAGCCTGGTGGCACAACGCCACGAATCGATTAATGGCAAACTTAAATTAATCAAATCTTAAAAATCAGCAATTAAACATTTCTAATAAAATTCATTAATTCTTATGCCTTAATCAACATAAAATATTTAATTATACCGGGTACCACTGGGTAACCCAGGCCTACGAGGCTATTAACTTAGCCCCAAGGAAGGTGAAATAAACTTCACGGCCTCGGTGTGAAACAAAGGTGATACCCAACAAATAATTAAATAAATCTTAAAACTAACCTTAAGCCATTAATATTTGAATTCAAACTTAAATACCTTAAGCCTTTCAACTAATCGAACTTTAAATAACTCTAACCAATAATCCTATTTAGGACATATCTAAACCACACAGCCTATATCACACACTGTAGATGGTTTGCTAGGAGCACCAACTCTAGTTTTAGGCTAGGCCGGTGTTTACTTTTTGCAGCTGTGTGCCGGATTTTTGAGTTTTCATTGCATGCTGTTTGCTAGCCTAGGATTGATGTGATTGTTTATTTATTTATTGCATTTTATGTTGTAATTGATTGAGCATTTAGATTTTGAATATTAACTGCTTGAGATTGAATATTAACTGCTTGAGATCGAATATTAACTGCCTGGGACTATAAATATAACTGTTGATTATTAGGATAACCTTGCAGGATCGAGTCTAGATTTTTGTTTTAAATTTGAGATGTAAATTTGATTAAGGTTGTATTTATTTAAAATGGTTTGAGATTGGGATATAGATATCCAATTTGAATTCCAAAGAGGTGAAGACATCCCTAAAGGGGAGAGTCTTCTTCCATTTGGAATTCAAATTAGGATACTTTGCAAATATCCAAAGAGGAAAGATAACACCTCGATCAAGGGGAGTTTCTTTCCATTTGGATATCCTGAACCGACGAATCAAGATGTTTGTGAGAAGATGAAGGATTGGACAACGAGAAGAATCCCAAGTCTCAAAACCATTTGATTTAGGATTAGAAATCCGGGTTGTAGTCAGTGGTGCCCGGCCACTTTAATTCCTTGTAATTTTTGAGATGTAATAATGAGTGGCACTTGCCATACGGACATTCAATTTGATATATTTAATTTGATTGATTTATTTAAATTGATTGTGCATTAGAGATACCTGATTTTCTAGTCTTCTTACCTGCATGTCGATTTTGATTTGACCTGGAATTTGATCGTAGGCTCTTAAGGACTTAATAAAAATTTTTCTACTTAAATCAAATTAAAAATATTTAGGCTCACATAGAAATTCTAACGAATTTAAGAAATAATCCCGGGACCGCCGGGAGTCCTCATTTCATAGCATTCATTTAAATTCAATCTTTTAATCGAGTCGATTAGCATGCATCATATTAGCAACTAATTTAAAAATCTTTAAATTCTTAATTGCATTTGCTTAGGCATCAAACCCAACATAAGTTTAAGGGACCATTTAGGATCTGCTCTAGATGTCGGTCCCGTTCTCAAATACCTTTCTTAAATAACGTCCCGAACACTCTACATAAATTGACCGGACTCATAATTTTAAATCGCTTAGGTTGTTTAGCTGGCTCCCCAATCCAGGCCGGGGTAAGACCAGATTCGCATTGCACTAGCTAGGTTCGGGTCACTTTTTAGTACCCAATTTAGACTTAGGTTCTGAGGCTGGCTCGGGCTATAAGACCTCAACCTCCGGGAATTGAATCCCAACTTTCTAATAAAATTGATCACTTAAATATTAAATCTCTTTCAATCAAATCTAAGCCCAACACTTAGGATAGACTGAAGTGTTTCTGAAGTGATTCAGAATCTCAAAACACTCCCTACTCCTCTTCCTTTGACTCTGAAAATAAGTGTTCAGATTTGATCCAATCCCATTTGAAAATTCCTACCATTTTCTCCTTTGATATCAATCCTTGAAATTCTTAAATAAAATTTACACCGCTATTTTAATCGAGAGTTTTCGTAGGAAATTCCAATTTTCTATGATGTAATTAACTACGAGGGCTTGCGCTCGTAGGAGATTTAGTAACCCAGAATTGATTTTCAAAATTAACTTTTTCAAAACCCTTAATTAATTATCTTTGGGGAAATTTAAAACTTTGAAACTCGAACCCATTAGGGAACGATATGTTCGTCTTTCGAGGCGATATATTGTTCATAATGATGTGTTCAATTTTAAAATTCAAAATTAAATATTTCTCAAAGATAATTAAATATTTTCCAAAACTATATATACTTAAATATAAATATTTTTTTTTAATCAAAACAAAAATGGCGACTCCGCTGGGGAGAATCTCACTTTCCATCTTTAATAGCGGTTTGAATTTTATTGAATCGGTAGTCTTAACTACCTTTCTCTCCGTTGGTCCCTCTCCCATTTCTCCCTTGGGTGAGTGTGGTCAACTCAATTAAAACATGTCAAACGAGAGGTGAGTGTAGGAAACCTCCCTTTAAATCGGGCTTTGACATTTTGCCTCCAAGATATTTGGTAGCGCGAAAGAGTCAAGCCGAATCCTTTTGTAAATGTTGCAAACTTGCATGCGAATAAATAATTAGCGTGCTAAGTTTCACAATTTACAGAAGACCCTTCAATTTCAAAATCAAGATTTCGATCCTTTAAGCAAAATTCAATCACTTTCAAATCTCAATCAATCAATATATTCTATCATTACATATGAAATTATAATTCCTATAATTTGGTATGTGTGATAGAATACAAACTTCTAGTCCAAATTTGATTCTAGAGTTTAAATCTTTTTGGCAAAGTCAAGCTTTGACATTTCACTCTCGAACAGTTCATCGGGGTGAAAGAGTCGGGTTGACTTGTTAGAATCTCCCTCTGTAAATTTGTTAACCTTTATGTTGAACATGAGTTCAACATATTGAGTTTCAAAGTAAAGAGAGGTTCTGCCAGATTTTTGAGCTTTCAAAACTTACCCAAAATCTTTCAAATCAATTTCAGTCATCGTTGTTATATGTCTTCTATGACATTATGTTGTAGTTGAACATATGCAATGTGAATCCAAAACTTTTCAATCAATTCTGGGCTCTAACATTTCACCCCCAATTTACTTGGTGGGATAAAAGAGTTGAGCCTAGTTCCTCGATCGGATCTTCAAGTTACTTTTGCAAACCTGCACATTCAAATAAAAAAAAAAATCAATGTGTTGAGTTTCAAAGTTTGAAGAAGATCTGTTCAATTTCAACCTCAAATTTAAATCCAATCTTAAGTTCAAATCCAAATTTAACTTTAAGTTCGAGTTCAATCTCGACCTTAAACTCGAGTTTGATTTCAACGTTAAATCCAACCTTGAATTTGATTTTACAAATTCAAATTTAAATTTTGACATTTTGCCCCAAATCAATTGGTGTAGCGAAAGAGTCAAATTCAAGTCTTGATTTTCATTCGTCAATTTTATGAACCACCGTGTTCAGTGTAGACTGAATATGATTGAGTTATAAAATTTTGAATGAAGTTAATCAAACTTAAAATTCAAATTCAAATTCAAATCACTAATTCAAATCACCTTCTTTTAATTCCAGGAGATCGAACACTCAAATGGCTGGGAAACTCGTCTTCTCACTGAATAGAGATGTGCCTGTAGAAGAAATTCTTAATGGCAATTTAATTCAATACGAGATGGAATTTCAAAACCTCGAGATTTCAGTTAATGGAGAAAGAATCTTAGATCTGTCCACTTGTACTCAAGGGAATTTCCCCTCAGTAGAAGTTACTTTAGGGTCAGGAGCTGACTCCCCCATCTCTAAGATGGAGGTTGTTGTCGCCCCTATACCCACTGTACTCTCTACTCAGGAGGATCAAAACCAGAAGTCAATAATGACAAGAGAGCTACCATCTCAGTCTGAGATCGGGTCAAATTCTAGCACCCCTGTCGTCGGTAGGAATAAGATGAAGAATTACCTTCGAAGAGCCAGGAAAAGGAATCTTAAGGCTAGAAAGACTGTTGAATTTGAAGCCTTAGAGAAGACCGACTTCGAGGCCAATCAAGAGTTCGTTGCTCCTTCTACGTACCCTCTCCTTGCACAAAGGAGGGAGGTTGTAGATACGAGAGTGCGATCTTCAGTACACCTGCTTGACTACTACACAGAAAGACTCGAGCAAGAGAGGATTGAGCGATCACCAGCAATAGGCTATAGGCCCCCAATTGAAGGTTATGATCCGTCCACTCTACTAGAAGATGTTAGGGCACGTTACTATACGTGTACCACTACATCATCTGTAGAGGAGGAGGAGTAGAAACCACTCGGGGTGCCACTCTCTTAACTACTAGTCTAGTAGTAATGAGAGGGGGAAATAATCTAAGATTGTGTCAGATAGTGATACCGTCAAAATTTAACTTATTGCGGGGTCCTATCGCGATAAATCTTTTGATTGTAATGATGCCGCGTTATCTAGGGATAGTGCAGACCCTTTAATAGTCTCTCCCTTCAAAGAGATTGTAGGAATTCAATTCCAAGTTGACTAGGGTCTTGCCACCTAGACTTGCAACCATTAAGGAAAAAGCTTTCAATTTCTTAAGTGTATTAGATCCGGATTTTCAAGATAATTGATTCTTCTTTTTAATGAAAATTGACCTCTACCTTAAGTCTTAAGCTGGAGAGAGTTGTAGTTGATTCCATCAAATGTTTGAATACACCTCCCTCCCACCGCTTCTGTGGGTTGATTTAACCTTTGAATTAAAATTTATCTCAAATTTAAGTTGAATTCAGAAATGAAAATGTTATCAAGCTTCTAGCAATCCTCTATCTTAATAGGAGATTCAGGCATGCTTTGAATCTATTCAAAGATTTCCCTAGTCAAGTTGACATTCTTGTCAAAAAGATTGAGTGTGCTTTGAGGATTATTCTTCCTTGTATAAGAGAACGAATTTTCTTCTCTAATACTTGAGATATAATCCCAGCATTCAAAATAAAAAAGATCAATCAATTTAAGGTATTTGAAGAAAGTGGAGCCTCTTCTCGAATTCAATTGAAATCAAAAGATGAGCGAATGCTCTAAAAAAAAAAAAAAATTTAAAAGATGCTCGAATGCGCCAAAATCAAGAAGTGCACGAAGTGCACAAAAAGTCAAAAGATGCGCAATATGTGCCACCAGAAAAAAGAGAAGAAGAGTAAGATGGCTCCCTTCCTTTAAATCCTTGACTCTAAAAAAAAATCGATCACCTTTAAATACTTGACTTTGAAAATCTTGAATCTAGATTCTTCACCACGCATGAATTATCTATTGGATAGAAGAAAATCGTGTAAGAAAATTGAGAAGATCAAATTTCTCTCTTCAACCTAAACGCTTTGAAATAAATTTTTAATTCAAAATCTACACAAGGGAAACCCCAGTCTAGTTTCTACGAGACTTGGTCTGGGTAATAAAACTGAAATTCTCTCAAATTAGTCGGAGTCGACTCTTCTCACTCTAATTGATAAATTTGTTCCCACGTGTAGTTCCGACAGGGTCCAAAAAGTTAGAGAAAATTTCTTAATAGAAAGTTTGAATCTTTTACTCTCGAAAAGAAATCAAATCACGTCCTTGAGAAATGTGCGTAAGTCTTTGCACATAGGCATCTTTTCCCTTGAAGCCTTTTTAACAAAATTACACTCTATACTGGGTCCAAGATCAAACCCTACTAGAGGAGTATTTTGTAATGCTGAGAATAGCCGTTCAAGTTTAAACCACGATTGAGCAGAGTGCCCGACTCCAGTTTAAGGAGCTCGAGGCCTTGTAGAGCTTTATCTTTAAAGTTCAATAAAACTCAGAATCGTACAAAGTCTAGCTGGTTGAAGCTCGTGATAAAATAGAGCAACTTGGAACCTTCCAAGGAGGAAACTTGGTCTAGGTTCTTTGGATGCATATCTTAGCCTACCGAGAAATCGGTGGAGGAGCTTGAGCCAAATTAAGAGTGTCCTCCTGTCATTGAGACGATCTTTGAGAAAATTTCAAACATTAATTGATCAACCCTGGAGAATGCCACCTGATATTTTTTTAATGTTAGGGAGGCTCTTCAGGAAGTACCATGCCAGATGAGTGTCAAATTCAAAGTCAATAAAAAGTCTTCGAATTTCCTGGATTTAATAAATTTCTCAATTCAAAATCAAACATTTGAAACTTTCAAAATTCAATTTTAAAAATCAAATTCAAACTTTAAATTCAAACAAATAAAAACGATTAGTGGTGGAGCGTGCCCTTCGTGGCGCCATCCTAATTCGTACCCGTTAGTGGTGGAGCATGCCCTCTGTGGCACCATCCTAACATTTGAGTTAAACGATTAGTGGTGGAGCGTGCCCTTCGTGGCGCCATCCTAATTCGTACCCGTTAGTGGTGGAGCATGCCCTCTGTGGCACCACCCTAACATTTGAGTTAAAAACGATTAGTGGTGGAGCGTGCCCTTCGTGGCGCCATCCTAATTCGTACCCGTTAGTGGTGGAGCATGCCCTCTGTGGCACCACCCTAACATTTGAGTTAAAAACGATTAGTGGTGGAGCGTGCCCTTCGTGGCGCCATCCTAATTCGTACCCGTTAGTGGTGGAGCATGCCCTCTGTGGCACCACCCTAACATTTGAGTTAAAAACGATTAGTGGTGGAGCGTGCCCTTCGTGGCGCCATCCTAATTCGTACCCGTTAGTGGTGGAGCATGCCCTCTGTGGCACCACCCTAACATTTGAGTTAAAAACGATTAGTGGTGGAGCGTGCCCTTCGTGGCGCCATCCTAATTCGTACCCGTTAGTGGTGGAGCATGCCCTCTGTGGCACCACCCTAACATTTGAGTTAAAAACGATTAGTGGTGGAGCGTGCCCTTCGTGGCGCCATCCTAATTCGTACCCGTTAGTGGTGGAGCATGCCCTCTGTGGCACCACCCTAACATTTGAGTTAAAAACGATTAGTGGTGGAGCGTGCCCTTCGTGGCGCCATCCTAATTCGTATCCGTTAGTGGTGGAGCATGCCCTCTGTGGCACCACCCTAACATTTGAGTTAAAAACGATTAGTGGTGGAGCGTGCCCTTCGTGGCGCCATCCTAATTCGTATCCGTTAGTGGTGGAGCATGCCCTCTGTGGCACCACCCTAACATTTGAGTTAAATGGTTAGTGGTCGACATGCCTTCCGTGGCACTACCCTAATTTAAATCTTGATTTCCTAGGGATGAATTTTTTTCATTCCCTTAGGATTAAAATTCCACACTTGATCTTTAATCTCGGTCAACGCCAATATGTGCAATAGAACTTCGCTCTCTTACACATATTGGGGGTCCATTTGTTGACCTCATTTTTGTATGAGGTCACTTGGACTAATCTTGATCCTAAATTAATTTAATTTTTAAATTAAGTTAAATTCTAGGACCTCCTCTTAGAATCTTGACCCTAGGATCTAGGCTAGGATTCTTCTAGAGTTTAGACCTTAGGAGCTACTCTAGATCTTAAACTCCTTCTAGACTCCAACTTCTAGGAATTTCTTAGGCTCTAGGATCCTTCTAGATTCCTAAATTTTAGGATCTATTTAAACCTTAGGATCTACCTAGATCTTAGGTCAATTAAGCCAAATCCAAGGTCTAAAGGTTTTGTCCTAAAGGCCTTTTCCGTTGAATTTTTAAACACTTTGAAACCTAGTCAATTGACCTCCGATTCAGAGTCTGTCAGTTTCATACTGATAGGACATGTCTCTGGAGGCAACCCTCCAAATTTGAGCCCATTCCGAGGTCTCTAACCTCAAAAACTTAATCGAAACTCAAAGGCTGTAAAACCTTCAAATATTTACAGCCTATGCCACTGGATCTGTCACTTTGAAGATTCTGACCTTAGAGCCTTCACCAAAGCCTCTAGTCACTTCCAGACCTTTAATTTTGATATGTTGAACTTTAAATTGCATTTTGGTAGACCCACTTTGACCCCCAGTTGACCAGGGGTCAAAGTGACCAAAATACCCCTATGGGGCTCAAATGGTGATTTCAAACCAAATGAACTCCGAATTGAACGCAACCACCTCCAACAAATTTCAAATCTCATTTCAAACCTATTGGACCCTTTTCCAACCCTTGGATCAATCTAGTTGACCAAGTCAACAGTTTTGACCCAAATGGCCCTTTAAGGGTCCAAACATGTGTTTTGACCCAAATGACCTTTCTAGGCCATCCAACCATTTCCATTAATCTTGAAATGCCATTTGAAACCTGTTCGACCCAAACCCACACCTTGGTTCAACCTGGTTGACCCAGTCAACCTAGGTTGACCAAACAGGCCCTTAAGGGCTCAAACAGGGATTTTGATCAAATTGACCTCCCCAGACCTAGGGACCACCCTCAATGGTCTCCAAATACCTTTTCAAACATGTTCAAACTAGACTCACACCCTGGGTCAACCTGGTTGACTCAGTCAACCTAGTTTGACCAAACCAACCTTTAAGGCCCTCCACTTTGAATTAAATTTAAAATCCACCCAAGTCTTTGTTAAACCCCTCTCCACTCTTCTTAATCAATTCCATAAATTACTTTGACTGCCACCTCACCCTTGGTCAACCAGTTGACTGGTCAACATGGTCAACAAGGCTCTTTAAGAGGTTTAAATGCCCAAATGGTTTGATCCAAGCTAGCCCAATCCCTACCAAACCACTCTAGACCCTCTTTGAGACCCTCCCATGCCACCTCAGCTGTCCACTTGGCTGTTGACTGGTCAAACCAGTCAACAAATGGTCAAAGAGGCTTCCAAATGGTTAAAATCCTTAATTAAATTCATTAAACTTAAATTCAAATTAATTCAGCAAATTAGTTAGGGTCTAGAACATTCTTAGAAGTATTCTAAGCCTTTGGATCTAAATCCAATGGCCCCTATTGATCCATGTGTCCAAATGGGGACCAAATGGACTTTCCACCTAGGATGTCCTTCCCTGTCCTTACTCCCAGCTTTTCACCAACTCTCAGGACACTTGGCATTAATCTAGGAGTCCATCCAGTCAATCCTAGCCATTGATTTAACCTGGGGACATTTGAATAGGGGAAAACACCCTAATGAGCCCCCATTCTCACTTGAACCCTATCTCTCCATACTCAGCCTCTCTAGCTGAGCTCACTGCTCCTCCAAGCCTTCAAGAACCTCCCACACATTTCCCAGCTCAATCCAGCCGGTCAAAACTCGCCGGAGGCCGGATTCCGGCGAGCTTGAGCCAATACCCGTCCAAGCTGATTTGAGGTTGATCCAGGGACTCTCAAGTCGTGGTGTCTTCAGCAAATTTAATCGTGGACAGACTACAATTTCAGAGAACTAAAGATCTTCTGAATCCACTGGTTGGATTGAGGTAAAAGCTCAACCCTAGCTAAGACACCTAGTGTTAAATAGCATTTTATTAAGCGCTTATTTAATATTTTTAGCATATCCCCATGATTTCTGTTCATTCATAGGGTCTAGGTTTAAAATTTCAAACGATTTGATTGATCCGATCGGAAGAATGAGCCAAAATACCCCTTCTAGGGCGTTCTTGCGGTTTCGTTCAGGCATCCTGATCCTGGACCGTTGATCACTCGATCAACGGTCTGGATCTAGTCTTTCCGTATAATGATCCGACCGTGTATCCATTTCGGCATCTCGTATCTCGTCTGGCGCCATCCAGGCCCTCGATTCGGACCGCGGGATCAAGATCTCACCGTCTGATCCTCCTCCATTAGCATCAAACCGCGCCCCGATCGAACGGCTAAGGATCAATGCTGAGCTGTTTAAGTGGAAAGCGCGTGGGCCCACTTGACCGCCGCCGCCGTGTTTCGCTGGACGAACTGGGACGCGCCACGTGTCAGCCGCGCCGCCATTCCCTGTTAAATAATTCTAATTAATATTTTAACTATTTTAATTACCAGAAAACTTCAAAAAAATATTAAAAAATATTTATAAGTCCAAATTTTTAATATAACCTATCAAACTTCTCAGAAAATTAAGACCTTTAATTTAAAATTAAATTTGATTTAAAATATTATATATATTTTAAATTATTTGAATTATTAAATATTTATTATTAATTAAAAATTTATTGAAATATTTTATAATATTTAAAACCTTTTTTTTAAGTTATTTTCTTAAATATTCAGAGAATATATTTAAAGTATTTAACCTAAATTAAAATTAATTTGATATATTTTATGTATGTTAAATAATTTTAGTTATTTAAGGCTTGAATATTTAGTTAATATTTAATTAAATTGATTTTGAAAATCAGTGGGTCTTTCAATCATGTAAAAATTCATTTTTGATAATATTTTGAATTATTTTAATTTAAAGTATATATTTATAAGTAGCCTTATATATACTTATGTTTTGTTTTTAAAATCTATTTTTTTTAAAAAAATATATATATGTATATATATACTTAAATCCTTAAATGTTTGAGGGACCCCTTTGGAATTTCAAGCTTTGATTGAATATGGATGAATAAAATTAATGGGGATGATTAGTGAACAATCGTATTTCAATTGTTCACTAATCTAGTTTTTAATTATGTGTTTTGTGTTAATCTTTGCATGCTTAGGATGCACACACCACTTAGTCTAGGTTCTCCTAGATCTAAGGACTTGTTTGATTCTGCGTGTTTATTTATATGTTAAAGTTTGAGGGTTAGTTGGAACCTTGATTTGAACCTTATTAACTTAGTGACATTATTAAGGACAACAATTAAGGACCCTTACTAGAAAATTTAGAATATTTCTAATAATTAGGATTCATTTCTATTTGAGTTGAAACTTCAAACACTTGAACTTAGTGACATGTACAACCACTAGGAAAGGTTTGACTGAATTTGGAAATCATTAAGACCCTTAATTAATTTTCTAAGTCTTAAACTCTAATTAAGCCTTAAAACTTTCCCGAAAATGTAATAAATCCATTTTAAATCCAAAAATTATGTCCAACCCCTCTAACGGATCATAATTGAACCCTTAATCATTGAAAATTGAAATCAACTTAATTTGACAGCAGATTAAGTCTTAATTTAATTTTAAATGAAATTGAATATTTAATTAATATAATTAATTAAAAAATATTAAAAATTCCAAAAATGTCCTAAACACTTGGAAATCCCTCCTTAGGTCATTCCTGACCTTTGGAGCTGATTTCAAGGAGTTAGGAGCTCATTTGGAGCAAAATCACAAAAAGGGCTCTCTAATTAAACAATTTTAAAATTCATTAAGTAGTCAAAACTTTGAACCTTCATAACTAATTCTAAAAAAATCAAAATTGAGCAAACTCACTTGCATTCAACTCATAATAACTCCTAGTATTTATTAAAAATGTTAAACTCCAGAAATCTTTAATATTTCAAAAAGTCAACTTTTTGGTCAACTATGGGTCAAATCTAGTTCAAAACTTCAAACCTTTGTAATAAAATGTAGAAAAATCCGATTTCAACATACTTACCTTCTAACTGATCGTAGTAAGGTCTAGTATTTTAATAAAATACAAACTTTCCAGAATTTGAGCTTAATTAAAAAGTCAATTTTCAACCCCTTAATTAAATGATTAAAATATTCAAAAAAATTCATAAAACTCAAAATTACTTTGAAACTCCAGAAAATCTTAACTTAATGTTTAAAACATTCAACAAACTTTTTAAAACACAACAACCATCCTAAAGATGAAGTTTATTGGCTGGACTACTCCGGGCTGCGGGGCTACGTGTCCTAAGGAGGCTGGTTCCTCGAGCCTGGTGGCACAACGCCACGAATGGATTCCAATGGGTGTTAAAACTTAAAAAATAAATTAATTATTAATTATTTAACCTTTTAAAACTTCTAATTTAACTACATTAATTTGGTTTATCGGCTGGACTACTCCGGGCTGCGGGGCTACGTGTCCTAAGGAGGCTGGTTCCTCGAGCCTGGTGGCACAACGCCACGAATCGATTAATGGCAAACTTAAATTAATCAAATCTTAAAAATCAGCAATTAAACATTTCTAATAAAATTCATTAATTCTTATGCCTTAATCAACATAAAATATTTAATTATACCGGGTACCACTGGGTAACCCAGGCCTACGAGGCTATTAACTTAGCCCCAAGGAAGGTGAAATAAACTTCACGGCCTCGGTGTGAAACAAAGGTGATACCCAACAAATAATTAAATAAATCTTAAAACTAACCTTAAGCCATTAATATTTGAATTCAAACTTAAATACCTTAAGCCTTTCAACTAATCGAACTTTAAATAACTCTAACCAATAATCCTATTTAGGACATATCTAAACCACACAGCCTATATCACACACTGTAGATGGTTTGCTAGGAGCACCAACTCTAGTTTTAGGCTAGGCCGGTGTTTACTTTTTGCAGCTGTGTGCCGGATTTTTGAGTTTTCATTGCATGCTGTTTGCTAGCCTAGGATTGATGTGATTGTTTATTTATTTATTGCATTTTATGTTGTAATTGATTGAGCATTTAGATTTTGAATATTAACTGCTTGAGATTGAATATTAACTGCTTGAGATCGAATATTAACTGCCTGGGACTATAAATATAACTGTTGATTATTAGGATAACCTTGCAGGATCGAGTCTAGATTTTTGTTTTAAATTTGAGATGTAAATTTGATTAAGGTTGTATTTATTTAAAATGGTTTGAGATTGGGATATAGATATCCAATTTGAATTCCAAAGAGGTGAAGACATCCCTAAAGGGGAGAGTCTTCTTCCATTTGGAATTCAAATTAGGATACTTTGCAAATATCCAAAGAGGAAAGATAACACCTCGATCAAGGGGGAGTTTCTTTCCATTTGGATATCCTGAACCGACGAATCAAGATGTTTGTGAGAAGATGAAGGATTGGACAACGAGAAGAATCCCAAGTCTCAAAACCATTTGATTTAGGATTAGAAATCCGGGTTGTAGTCAGTGGTGCCCGGCCACTTTAATTCCTTGTAATTTTTGAGATGTAATAATGAGTGGCACTTGCCATACGGACATTCAATTTGATATATTTAATTTGATTGATTTATTTAAATTGATTGTGCATTAGAGATACCTGATTTTCTAGTCTTCTTACCTGCATGTCGATTTTGATTTGACCTGGAATTTGATCGTAGGCTCTTAAGGACTTAATAAAAATTTTTCTACTTAAATCAAATTAAAAATATTTAGGCTCACATAGAAATTCTAACGAATTTAAGAAATAATCCCGGGACCGCCGGGAGTCCTCATTTCATAGCATTCATTTAAATTCAATCTTTTAATCGAGTCGATTAGCATGCATCATATTAGCAACTAATTTAAAAATCTTTAAATTCTTAATTGCATTTGCTTAGGCATCAAACCCAACATAAGTTTAAGGGACCATTTAGGATCTGCTCTAGATGTCGGTCCCGTTCTCAAATACCTTTCTTAAATAACGTCCCGAACACTCTACATAAATTGACCGGACTCATAATTTTAAATCGCTTAGGTTGTTTAGCTGGCTCCCCAATCCAGGCCGGGGTAAGACCAGATTCGCATTGCACTAGCTAGGTTCGGGTCACTTTTTAGTACCCAATTTAGACTTAGGTTCTGAGGCTGGCTCGGGCTATAAGACCTCAACCTCCGGGAATTGAATCCCAACTTTCTAATAAAATTGATCACTTAAATATTAAATCTCTTTCAATCAAATCTAAGCCCAACACTTAGGATAGACTGAAGTGTTTCTGAAGTGATTCAGAATCTCAAAACACTCCCTACTCCTCTTCCTTTGACTCTGAAAATAAGTGTTCAGATTTGATCCAATCCCATTTGAAAATTCCTACCATTTTCTCCTTTGATATCAATCCTTGAAATTCTTAAATAAAATTTACACCGCTATTTTAATCGAGAGTTTTCGTAGGAAATTCCAATTTTCTATGATGTAATTAACTACGAGGGCTTGCGCTCGTAGGAGATTTAGTAACCCAGAATTGATTTTCAAAATTAACTTTTTCAAAACCCTTAATTAATTATCTTTGGGGAAATTTAAAACTTTGAAACTCGAACCCATTAGGGAACGATATGTTCGTCTTTCGAGGCGATATATTGTTCATAATGATGTGTTCAATTTTAAAATTCAAAATTAAATATTTCTCAAAGATAATTAAATATTTTCCAAAACTATATATACTTAAATATAAATATTTTTTTTAATCAAAACACCTGTGATGACTTTCTGATTCGAGACATGGAGCGATTGCAGTTGGAGGTGATTTCCTCCAGTGATTTGGAGTTGGCTCAGATGAGTATTCAGTCTACTTTGGAAGCACGGATTCAAGAAGCCCAGAAGTCAGATTCTGATTATTCGAAGTTGATAGCTCAGATTGGATCTGGTAAGACTCCTGAACTTCGAATTTCTGATTCTGGTGCTATTTTCTGTAAGAACAGGTTGTGGGTACCTGTGTTTGGAGATTTGAGGCGGGAGATTCTGTATGAATCTCATCATTCTAGCTACACTGTTCATCCAGGCAGTAGTAAGATGTACGCTGATATGAAGCTTTTGTTCTGGTGGCCTGGGATGAAGAAGGATGTGGCGGAGTTTGTGTCGAGATGCGAAGCCTGTCAGTTGGTGAAGGCAGAGCATCAGCGACCAGGTGGACTGTTGCAGTCGTTGCCTATCCCTGAGTGGAAATGGGAGGAGGTAACGATGGATTTTGCGATGGGTTTTCCTCGATCACGACAAGGACATGATGCCATTTGGGTAGTTGTGGATCGATTGACAAAGTCAGCCCATTTTCTTTCGATCAGACAGACGGATTCAGTTGAACGCTTGGCACAGATATATGTGAAAGAGATAGTCAGATTGCACGGTGTGCCTCGTGTGATTGTATCTGATCGAGATGGACGCTTTACTTCCAGACTTTGGAAGGGCATTCAGCAAGGCTTGGGTACGAAACTGCATTTCAGTACGACCTTTCATCCTCAGACTGACGGACAGTCTGAGAGGACTATTCAGGTACTGGAAGATCTGTTGAGGCTTTGTGTTCTGGACTTTAGCGGAAGCTGGGAAGATCATATTCCGCTGATTGAGTTTGCCTATAACAACAGTTTTCAGTCCAGTATCGGTATGGCACCGTACGAGGCTTTGTATGGCAGGAAGTGTCGTACTCCTTTGACTCTGACGGAGGTCGGAGATAGACAGGCTTTGGGTGCCACTTTTGCTGATGAAACTGCTCAGAAGATTAATCTGATAAGAGAAAGATTGAAAGCCGCTCAAGATCGTCAGCAGAAGTATTACAATCAGAAGCACAGGTTTGTTGAGTTTCAGGTCGGTGACTTTGTGTATGTCAAAGTCAGCCCGATGAAAGGTGTGAGCAGATTTGGTCAGGTGAGCAAGCTTAGTCCAAGGTATGTTGGACCTTTTGAAGTTTTGGAAAGAATTGGAAAATCTGCTTATCGCCTATTGCTTTCTGATTCTATGCCGGATGTGCATAATGTGTTTCATGTATCCACTCTGAGGAAGTGGGTATCCGACTCTGGGAAGAAGGTATCAGCTGATGAGGTTGAGATTCAGGAGAATCTGGCGTACAAGGAAGAGCCAGAATTGATTTTAGCGTACGACGTCCGAAAGTTAAGAAATAAAGAGATTCCGATGGTTAAAGTCCAGTGGAAGCACCGGACTGCACGGGAAGCAACTTGGGAAAAGGAGTCTGATATGAGACGGTCGTACCCGTACTTGTTTTGACTGCGTTTGGATTGGATAATGTCGAGGACGACATTTTTCTGAGTTGGGGAGATTGTAATATCACAATCTGCTCCAGGATCGTCCAGGCCGATTTTGGATCGTCCTGGGACGATCAGTGGAAATACAGTTCCAGATTTTGCCCAGTTTTGCTCCAGGTGATTTTCTGCATGCATCGTCCAGGCCGATTGGAGACATCGGCCAGGCCGATCGGCACTGTAGAAAATATCGTCCAGACAACAGCCCTGAGTGAAGTGGGTATCGGCCAGGACTATGATTTTTGGTCTGATCGTCCAGGCCGATATGGCGATCGGCCAGGACGATATGTGTATGATTTAAAGGAAATTCTGTCGTTTTGAAGAGAGAGAAAAATCAGATTTTATAAAATATCTTTTTGAGGAGAGAGAAAGTCGAGGGCATTCTTGGAAAAGTTGATTTCGGGAAGACGCGGAGCCGTTTTCGAGCGAAGTGACTGTTGAGGAATTTGCTGTGCACGAGGTAAGGCACATTCCGTCTTTCTCAATTTTCAGTTCCGTCGCGGTTGGCGGTATTTTCTGTCCGGATTTCGTTTTCGTTACGGTTTTTCGTCCGTATCTTTTGATTGGTTCAGTTTTTACCGCGTAAGTTTCTGTATATTGTTGACGTGCCGAGTGTGCACATTTTGGTTATTTTCCGAAGATTTTTGTCCGGGTATTTTTGATTCGGCGATGTTTTTCGTATACTACAATTTTCTGTGAAAGTATAAATTATCTGTGCAGTAGAATAAAGGTTCTGAAATGTTAATATCTGTATTCTGTGCAAATTTGGTAAATTGTTATTTTCAGAAATTTTGTGTAAATTCTGTATACTGCCGTTGTGCTGCCCGATTTTCGGGTAATTTCTGAAATGTCCGAATTTCTTCTGAATTGAAATGCTATGTGTATAAGCTATAAAAAGGGAGTTATAAGGGGCCTGAATCCTATGAGATTCAGTTAGTGAAATGGGAAATCTGAAATGAGCTCAAATCTGTAATCTGATATCTGTTCTGTTCCGGATCCGATGAATTCTGTTATGGTGCTATAAGCACATCTGTTTTGGTGCCGTGAGCACAAAGGGAGACATAAGGGGTCTGGATCCTATGAGATTCAGTCAGTGTCTGGGAAGGGAGGTATAAGGGGCCGGAATCCGTAGAGATTCCGTCAGTGTCAGGGCATTTAGCTATATGTATCTGTTCTGTTTTCTGTATCTGTTCTGTTCTGTACGAAATTGTAATTCTGATATGATATGCTCCGTACGATTCTGATTTCTGATTTCTGATTCTGACTCTGTTGATTTGTTCTGATATGATCTGTACGATTCCGATTCTGATTTGATATTTGTCCGTATACGTTCTGATTTCCGACTCTGTTTCGATTTCTGATCTGATTTCTGTCTGATAAGTTTGGTTTTGGTTTCTGAGAATTTAGATTGGTGGTTTGTTGCTTTGCTGAGCTGTTGAGCTCACCCTTGCTTTTTGGTGGTTTTCAGGTTCTGGGAAGGGCAAGGAAGTCCAGGATTAGTTTCAGAGTCTGATCCGATTAGGTACTTTTGTACTTTTGATTTTTGTACAGTCATGGCTTTTATGTTCTGTCTTTCTTTATGTTGAAAGCCATGTACTGTTCTGTAGATGATTATTTTTGAGGAAATGAAAAGATAGATGTTTTGTTCCGCTGCATTTGATGATTTTAGTAGCTCTGTTGTTCTGTGTGTTTCTGTTGAGTTAAGAATTTGGAAGATCAGTGCAGCAACCTAATCCAAAGCCAGATCCTGGATAAGCAAGTTTAGCTCTCGTCGCGATCCGGCTCGGGCGGGATCCGTCCCCGTCGGGTCGGGTCGTGACACATCCTAAATCTCAACAGCTACAATGATATATGGCAAACCCTAGAGAAAAGACTTCAACCTACAAATCGTTCAAGCGTCATTTAGCTAAAGGATGAACTCCATAATATCACCATGAAAGACCTCACCATGGCCCAATGCCTGTCCTAAATCAAGTCCCTTCTAGACAGCATCTCTGTTGTCAGTGCTCACCTTGACCTAGAAGACAATATCCTTCACATCCTTAATAGGCTTCCAAAGTCATATCAGGCATTCAAAATAGCCATTCGCCCAAAACGAACCCTAACCCGTCTGGATGATCTTTACTCACTGCTTTGTAGTGAAGAAATTAATCTCTCCACATAAAACATGAAGCTCTCAACTATTGACAACTCTACATTGGCTCTATCTTCTGCTAGAGGTTATACAACTACAAGGGTCAAGGGTGCTCATCTACAAGAGGTGGCAGAGGTTTTTCCCAAGTCTCCCGCCTAACTTGTCAAATGTGTGAAAAGATTGGACACACCGCTCTCAAATGCTAGCATATATGCAATATGAAATATAAATATGGATCAATATTAGTCAGTCTCTACTTTGCGAACAACCTCCATTAGATCCCAATTGGTATTTAGACTCTGGGGCATCCACTCATCTCACGACATATGTATCTCAACTTCAGAACCCATTGGCATATGAAGGCTCTGACACCATCACATTTGGCAATAGCTCATCCCTTCCTATCTCAAATAGTGGTCAAGGACTTCTCCCGACACCTAACTCCAACCACAAGAACTATCTACATAACATCCTACATGTTCCCTCTATTTCACACAATCTTCTTTCTATCCATCAACTAACCAATGACAATAACTATTTTGTATCATTCAATGCTAACAGTTTTGTCATCAAGGACGACTCAACAAAATAAAATTCTTCTTCAAGGTTGCAGTCAGCATGTCCTCTATCCAATCCTTCCAATCCACTCTAAGCACTCGGCTACAGCTCTCCACACCACTACTGACTTAGCTACTTTATGGTACACAATATTCAAACATCCACACAACTTCATTCTCCAATAGCTTGCAAATACTCTAAATATCTCCAACACATCTTCTCACAAAATTTTGTGCAATCCATGTAATATGGAAAAAAGCCATAAACTCCCTTTTAACTCTCATGTAGTTCCTTCTACTATGTCGTTTGATGTAATACATTCAGACATCAATAAAGATCAAACAACCAACATTCTAATACAATTCATTTTGATGATCAAAACTTTATTCAATACTCATATAAAAATAATATAATTTGATGGTGGTGAAGAATATACCTCCAACAAACTTCATGAATTTCTTCTTCACAAAGGCTTTACACGTCATTTCTTATGTCTTTACATATACCCGAGCAAAATGGCATAGCTGAGCGCAAGCACAGGCATCTCATTGAAACCAAGCAAACACTTTTTTAAACAACTCATTTTCCTTCAAAATTTTGGATGGAAAGTCTCCAAACTACCATTTATCTCATCAACAAACTTTCCTCCCTCATGAAATACCAATCTCAAGTCACCTCATGAACTCCTATTCAATCAAAAACCATTTTAAAAACACCTTAATACCATTGGTTGCTTATGATATCCCTAGCTTCAACCAAATAGCTTCACACAAACTAGAACCATGTTCCACAACTTCTATATTCATCGGTTATCCCACCAACCATCATGGATATTGCTGCTATAATACAATCACACATAAAGTCATTATATCATGTCATGCCTTATTCTATGAAATTGAATTCCCCTTAAAGATGACCAAAACCTTTATCAACCGAACACATCCACCACAACAACTTGCCCACAATCCCCTCTTCTACTTGTTCCAACCACCGCTATCCAACCAAAACCACTCACCTCGCCACCCATCCTTCCCTCAGCCTTAACCCCAACTCAAACCCCAACAACTCAGCCTTCATCATAAAATCAATCCACTTCTCCATTACCAACTCCAAACACTCCCACACCCGCCACTACTCACCCAATGCTAACGAGATCCAAAACAAGGCATCTCAAACCCTTAATTATATTCACTTTGGTTACATACTACATATAAGTATCCAAATCTTCTCACTAGTGCTAAGCCATATCCAATGAATTCTTTGCCTTACAAAAATAAGGCACATGGATCTTAACACCACCACCTCCAAATCATAAAATCCTTGGCTTTCGATGGACGTATAAGACTAAACATAACCCATATGTCACTATCAACTGCTACAAGCTTTCCTTGTAGATCAAGGCTTCAATCAATAATATGACATATACTATAATCAAACTTTTAGTCCCATAGCAAAAATGCCAACAATTTGCATTCTTCTAATTGTTTCCTTACAACACCACTGGTCAATTCATCAATTTGACATGTCCAACGACTTTCTCTATGGAACACTCGTTGACACGGTCTACATGGCTCAAACTCCTGACTTTATAGATCCTCTCTATCCCACAAACATCTACAAACTCCAAAAAGTCATCTATGGCCTCAAACAAGCCCCTAGATAATGGTTTCTCACCTTCTCCAAATTTCTCACTAAGTTAGGCTTTCAATTCAGTCATGTCGACCCATCCCTCCTCATTTTTTCATCCACCACCACTTAGGTCTATCTTATGTTATACATAAAAGACATCCTAATAAATGGGAACAATAATAT
Source organism: Dendrobium huoshanense (assembly GCA_016618105.1). Taxonomy (NCBI): domain Eukaryota; kingdom Viridiplantae; phylum Streptophyta; class Magnoliopsida; order Asparagales; family Orchidaceae; genus Dendrobium; species Dendrobium huoshanense. Next base: position 23,123,694 of record CM028349.1, read on the forward strand.
CTTCAATTTCAAATATCCTGCTCTAGCTGCAGAACAAATTCTCATGAAAGGACATTGGACCTATATCCTTCTTTCTTGAGCTACAAATTCACACCACTCCAACTACCTTCTTTTTAAACCAGCACAATATGCTGACGACAAACTCCTCAAATCAAGTTTCAAGGACTGCAAAGCGGCTCTCTCCCCAGCCTTCTTGAAGGATGCAACCTCTACCGAAGATAACCAACCCTTATGCAATCCATTCCTATACCATTCCATTGATGGCTCCCTGTAGTATCTCACCATCACCAGTCCAGACATAGCCTTCATCACCAATCACTTGTGCCAATTTATGAATTCTCCACTGAATATTCATTTTTAGCAAATGAAAAGGCTACTTAGGTACATCAAAGGCACACTTCAACTTGGCTTACTGATCACCTCAGGTGATCTCAACTTACATTCCTATTCAGACACTGATTGGGCCTAAGACAAGCATGATCGATGATCCATCTCATGTTATTATTCTTTCATTGGACTCAATCTCCTATCATGGAATGTTAATAAGCAGAAAAAAATGACAAAATCCTTAACGAAAGCATAATATAGAGCTCTTGCCATGACAACATTAGACATTACATGGCTTCATCCACTCCTCACTGATTTCTAGATCCCATTAAACTCCCCAACTCCTCTTTATTGTGACAACATCTTAGACATGGCCCTTGCCAACAACCCATCTTTCATGCTTGAACCAAATACATTGAAATTGACTACTATTTCATTCAAATTACATCAACTCGAATTACATAGCCATACATTATATCTCCATATCTGATTAACTAGCTGACATCTTCACAAAACACTTTCACAATCCAATTTTCAAAGAATGAGGAACAAATTAACTATTCTTATCAGAATACTTAATTTGTAGGGCGGTGATAAGCTACGCAATAAGTAAGCCAAATGATCACCTGCATCGCTCGCTCTCTGGCACGATTCAATAGCAACTCATCTCCACTTCGCCTAGATGATTGGCGATGCTTCTCTATCAATATATAAGAACCACTAGAAATGATTAACTCTGTTAACATATTAAACATATATAAAATGTTGTATTTCATCCTCTACCTTTACTCTATTATACTCTTGCATTTCTAAATTGGTGTTGCAGGTGCTTGTAGGCCTCCGAAAGGACACCGCTCAGCTAGGACAGAATACACAGTGTACAATCGCACTACCTCGTAGGACAAAATGATCATAAGACTTTGCACTCTTCATAAGCAGGCCAATGGGTGGACAAATGAGATCATACATATGATTAATTATTGAGGATAATGGTTTTCACCTATATACCTCGATGGGCAATGATATAAATAACATGATCAAAGTCACGAGATTTCTACCATCCGATAAATCAGCTCGAGTGGGATTTATTTGATGTAGGATTCGATTTTCCATGGGCACAAGCTCCTGTTTTTAATTACATCTTAAGCCGGAGCCTAAGAAGACTCTTGATTAAGGAATATATATTATTTTCTCATATGGGATTAACATATAGGGAGGAGTCTAGGAGCTTCCTATTTAGAGGGAAGGAAAGGTTCAACTTGGCTTGGTCATCATGCACGACTCATATCATTAATCTGAAGGACTAAGATAGGAAAAAGAAATTGGAAAAAGATAACACTGCACTCTTAGCATACAAGAGAGAAAGATAGATGTGGCATCGTCTATGTGACATAGATAGGTGAGATTTATAACCTTTGAAGGATAGAGGACTTACTCGTCGGTGATGCATACTACGAGACACTAATAGTAGTAGCTTTAGGCCTTAAATCTAGAATATGTTTAGTATTCTATACACAATACTAACACCCATGTCCTAGCTAATACATTCTGGACTTATATCATGCTTGAAAAGGAAAGCTAGCTAACCACCTAATTATATAAAATCCATGATCTCCGATTTTTATGAAAGATGGGTGGGTGGCTACGTCTTTGAAAATTACGGCTGACATCTAGAGATGTTCCTAATTGGCCTTATGCTTATGAATGGTAGTATGCTTTTAAGACTAATAAAATTAAATTTTAGATTTTTAGTTAGTTTCTAATGCAATGGACGCTAATCAAAATCTCTAAATCAGGAATTCATAAAATTTTAAAAGGCTTATAAAATAATTGTTTAGAAGACTAGACTTTTTTAGGTTCAGCACCTCATCCTCATAGTTCGGATTATCTAAACTCTATCCATAGGCGGGAAAGTGTCTAAATAAGGAAAGAGAGGAGTGCAATAATATACATGCGAACCTAGATGACCTCAGGTTTATTCTCTATATTATTATTTTTCTATGTTATTTAATTCTTAAAATTTTAACTTTTAATTATAAGTAAAAAAGTTTTATACCTAAAGAGCCTAATAAAATTAGGCACAAACACATGCAAGAAAGAAACATATAAAAAAGATGTCATCTCTACTGTGTAAGTAAAATAAACACATCAATAAAATATCAATCAGAGTAAAAAGTATCCAAAAGTCCTTGGTAAGTATCATATATTATACAACCTAGGATTTATAGAAAAATAATGGTGGTCAGGCTCCACCAAGAACATCGTATATTTTAATCCTACGAAATGATACAAATCTTAGAAATAAGGTATTTTTATTTTGATCTTTATATTCTGGCTCCTCTATTGGTCTCCTTGCTTCAACCTCCTTATAGTATACCCTCAAAAAGGATATCCAAATGAAAAAAAAAAAAAATTTGTAAAGGGACTTTCTTTTTTCTTTGGATCTCTTACATTTAAAATGCCTTATTTTTAGATTTTTACAACTCTATACTTTGAATAAAATTACATCAATAATATAAAAAAAAAGTCTAGACTCTCCTACAAAGTTATCCTAAATAGTTATAATAAAGTATCCCAAGCAATTATATATGAAAATAAAAATACTCATGTCTGTCATACTTGACCATGCTCTTATTTATTTAGGGGCTAAGTGGTTGAAGCATCTATAGCAATTATATATAATTTATTTATTTTTAGCCCACTTTTAGTGCTATGTGAGCATGACTATCTGCAGAAAATATTGTAAGTATCAAATTCGCTCCTAACTTATGAGTAATCTATCGCTCATCATATCATAAAGATAATAGAGTAATTAACATCATCATTACAGAGATCATTACAGAAAATTAAAACAACTAGCATATGTGTCACATGTAAATCATCGTATCACAGAAACAAGAAGAAAGAAATACCAACCTAACCTAAGGCTAGAAGTTACGTCATAGAAAACAACTCTTATGTGTATGTAATATGTTGTGTGATTTCAGGTATGTCTTATATTGGATAATAAATTCAATTTATTTGTGATTTCATTTGTTGAAGGTCAAAGGAGAATTTTGATTGAAGTTTAAATATTAGTGTCTTGATATCAATTTTAATTAATTTAGTTGGTTGATCAATTTTAATTCTTAGAATAATATTCTCTGAAATTTAAGTTGAATTAATAAATTTTGGAATGCCTGGGGTTATCCTATCCACTATATTAAAGCAATCAAAAGTTGACTTTTAGAAACAAACTAAGTTCTAGAGTCCTAGTATTTTTATTAAATATTAAACCCTTTAGGGAGTAAATAAACTTTGAGTTTGTTGGGTTTGGAGTTTATTATAAAAAATTATGATTTTTAGAAGTTTGGGCCTAGTTATTAAACTATAATTAACTAAAGAGTTAATTTTTCTATTTAAGCTAATTTATGGAATGTTCATATTTTAAATAAATACTAGACTATAATTAGAGTTTAATTCCTTTTAGTTAACACAATTTGGATTTTCAAAAATTAGTTATGATTTTTCAAAGTTTGGGTATTTAATGAATTATTAGGATTGCTTTAAGGATATTTTAGGGATTTTCATTTAAATGAAATCCAAACCTCTTGGAATCACCTCTGAAGGTGAGGAATGACCTAAAGAAGTTTTTCTAAGTGTTTAGGATATTTTTGAAATTTAATAATTTTTAATTAATTAATTTAATTAAAGGTTAATTTTTAATTAAAATTAAATTAGTGTTCAAATTATGGTCCAATTAAGGGGCTTTTAATTCTTTTGGATTAGGAATTAAATTCTGAAGAGTTTGATATTTATTTGTAATTTTTGGGTTTAATTTGGATTTACTAGACTATTCTAAAATTTTTAGGGTTTAATTAAAATGGTAAATTAGGGTTAATAATTAATTTGACTTAAAGGGTCCTAAAATTTTCTATAAAATTCATGGGGGTTTACAATTTCATTAAGTATAAATAGTTGAAGTTTCATGTAATTTGGATGTGTATCCTAATCTCTAGAATTTCTGTAAGTTCTCTAGACGGGTCATTAAATATTATCCTAAAAATTCAATTTAGGTTGAATGGGTTCAAATTAGGTGTTAATGACTCACCCTTGGATAACCTAGGCTTAGTGCTCGTGCATCTTAAATATGCAAAGATTAAATAATAATTAACATGATTAATGACTTGATTAGCGAATAATTGGACTACAACTATTCACTAATCCTTTCCAATAAATTATATTCACATGCTCAACCTATATTTAAGATTTCAAAGGGATTTCACAATATATATATAGTTTTAAAATAAATTTTAAAACACACACACACACACATATACATATATATATATATATATATATATATATATATATATATATATATAATACTAATTAAGTATTAAAGTAATTAAATAATAAAGATAAATTAACTATTTAATCTCTGAAATTAATTTTAAATTAAAATACTTAATTTTCCAACAATTGTAAGGTATTATTTATATTTTTATGATTTAAATTAAATTTCCTACGAATTTTTAAATTTTAAGGTAAATAAATGTATTTAAAATAATTAATATTTAATACAATTATTAAATTAAATTAAATGAAATCTTAAAATTTTTTAAAAATTTTAAATATTTAAAGTAATTTTATTTAAATTTTAAAAATTACTTGAATTTAATTTATTTAAATATTAATTAAATATTTAAATTTTTAGTTAATTAAAGATTAAAATATAAAATATAATTTTATTTTATTTTAATTTCAAATTAAAATATTTTAAAATAATTCTTAAATTATTTAAAATATTTTAATATATAAACTTTTTAAAATTTTAAAATATTTATCATAATATTAAATTAAATATAAATTCAATATTGAAATAATTAAATAAATGATTAAAATCATAAAAAAATAACTATTTTAAATTAAATTTAATTTCAAAATGTTTAAATTATTTTCTTTAAATTAATTAAAATATTTGAAATAATATTTGAAAATTTGAAAAATATTTAAGTTAATATTAAATAAATATTAATAAAATATTTAAATATTAATTATTTAAAACATATAATATGTATTTTAAAATATAACCAATTTTAAAATAAAGATTTATAATATATATTTTTAATTTATAATTAATTTTTAATAATATTTAAAAAAACATATTTAAAAATATATTAAAAATGATTTAAAACATTTTTTATATTTCAACAGCCAGAAACCTACGTGGCAAGGCTTGATTGGGCACCCCAAACTGCGAAGACAATCATTACCAACGGCACGCTTTTTAGCAATGATTGCATGCTAATAAGTATTGCCCAATCAACGAAACCACCAATGAGGTTTACTTAACTATGTCATCATCTACGCGGAGTTGTATGACCTCACATGATTTGAGATGGATGGGTCTTATTGCACCGAATGTAGGATCTAGCCACCAAACCAACCCCGTAGTTTGGAACAGTCGTGAAACGATGGGATCTCCGTCATTGATCAAATGATTAACGACAGAGATCTTGTACACCTAATACACACCACCAAGATGCCTTAGAAAGCTTTTTTAACTCGTTTATCTTTCAAATCGATTAAATCAAATGAAATTTTAAACATTTGATCCATACATGAAGAGCATTTATGGGGCTTGAATTTTGCAATCTAAAATGCACTTAACAGAAAGCTATTTTACCATATGTGTCCTAAACTAGGGTTAGAGATTTTACCCAAAATACATGATAAATTTGGGAAATCTTGGGCTTGTTACACTTGTAGACTGTCCACGCTCCTATTTATAGAAGAAATCACGGATATGAAAAGTTCTCTATCGACGACAAATTAGCTTGGAAGGAATTAGGGTTTGGTTCACCGGAGATCTCATCGTCGATGAGGATTTGATGGTGGGTTTGAGTGGGGAAAGGTGGGGGGAGGTTTGGAGAGCTCAAACAAAAGAAGATTCAGGCTTGGGGAGCCTTGCACAAGAACAATGGAAGACCTTTTCTAATGAGGCCCTAGGCCCCTATTTATAGCCCCAACCCTAGGATGGACTACCAAGATGGATCCTAGGGTTAATTAAGAGAGATACAAGCTCCCTTGGAAGTGTTTTGGGTCAAGGGGAGGCTTGGGAGTGTTTAAATGTCATGTGGGTCAAGTATTTGATCTAAATAGGTCAATTTTGACCAAATCAAGGTTGGATTGACCAAGTCAAGTGTTGATTAGGTTAAGATGGTTAATGAAGCCCAAATGAATTAGGAATTGAGCTCAAGTGGATTTGAAATTGATTTAAATTCAAATAAGAAAGATTTGGATTGATCTGGTCAACTTAGGTTGACTTGGTCAGCTAGATTGACCCAAGATTTGGATCTAGGCTCAACAAATTTGGTTTGACTCATTGAACTCAATGGAAGGGGTCATAGGATCTAGCTTGGTCAATTTGACAAAGTCAACCCTCTTGACCCTGGTCTAATGAAAAGCAAGGTCAACAATGCTTAAGCATTCTTTCTCCAACTTCCAATATGTAATTCATCTTTCACTATTTATGTATGCTGCACTGTATCAATGTCCTCCCAATTGTGAGGAAGGACATAATTTGAAATCTACTATACATACTAATGTATTATTCCAACAAGGATAGGCTCCATGATTTTTATTCTTTTTGAGTGTTCTTCTCCTTTATATATATGCATGGTGGATTTTTATAATAAATTAAAACTTTAAACTCTCTCTATCCTTCTCTTTCTCTTTCTCTTTCTCTCTCTCTCCCCTCCCTCCCTCTGTATGTGTTATATCATAAAATTTTTATCACATAATAAAATTCAATTCAATAATAAAAATGGTTCAAAGACAACATTCAATTGTTACTCCTAAAAAAAAATTGTTACTCCTAAAAATGACTCATGGAATATATCTTATTAAACACAACAAACTTATATATATATATATATATATATATATATATATATATATATATATATATATATATATATATATATATATATATATATATATATATATATATATATATATATATATATATATTATTGATCAACAAAATGAAAGAAAAATTACTTCAAAACAAAAAAAAAAATATTAAGAAGGCTCCATTTCAAATTTTAAAACTTCCAATGAAATAACAAAATATTTACTATTTCAAGAGGCATAAATCACAAATATCATTAAGAAATATATATAATATTAAATTTTAATGGTAATAAATCTATATTAATTTCTTATTAAATAATATAACCAAGTATTTGCCACTTAACTTTGTATTATAAAAAAAATTCAAATATCAAAAGGGTTATAGAGGTTCAAAAAGGCAGTTCAATAAGACACCTAAAATTGGACTCGACAAAAGAACTAAAAAAAGTTTGCTATCACACACCACTTTGTAGGTTTGTCATAATTTTGTCGAATTCAAGTTAAGGAAATGCTATATAAATAAAATAATTTTGCACATATCGTAAATTTATTAAAGTTCGTTTTTAGTTTTTTTTTTTTTTTTTTAAATCATAATATTTTTCTTGTTTTAATTGGACCATCTTAAAAACCACAATTTTTTTTCTTATTGATAAATCATCAAAAAAAAAAAAAAAAAGTTTTCTTGATCAAGCACGGATCTCAAGGTAAATTCAAATTGGAAACTTCCCAGATAATTTTGGAGCCATCCGAACTCCGATTTCTGCAAACTTATAGTCAAATCGAACATCTAAAGGAGACGAACCTAACGACACCAAAATTTGATCCAGTCCGAGCCCAAATGTGTCAAAATTAGGGCATGAAGTACATTAAGAATGTTCAAAATATAAAGTGAATGACAAAATGATATTCAAATGTAATGTGCTTATAGTCTAATCAAGTGGCTCGACGAGACAAATCTAATAAGCCAAAGATCGTTGAATCTAACATCATTAAGAAATCAAATGCACGATAAATGATCTATGATCCATGGAATTGATTTCAGTCATCCATGAAATACACTCCCAACATGCCCTTCATATTCTCCCTATTTATTAGTCATGCCACTCTAAAAAAATTATAAATATACTCCTCATTTTTCATTGAAGGGAAGAGGAAGCAAGAGAAAGAAGAGAAATATGGGAGCTCTCTTGCCACCAGACTTCTCATCTACCACCGCTGGACAACCTACTTTCTCCGGACAGACTTTTGTCAGGCCATTGATTGCCGCTGAACATCCGCGCGACCACAAACTATTGTAGGACAAACTTCCACCCGGCCACTGACTGTTGTCGGACTTCTACCCGATCACCGGCCGTCGTCAAACTTCTACGCGGCCACCGACCATCATCAGACTTCTGCCCGATAGTTGTAAGACTTCCGCTCTACCATCATCGGACTTCTGTCTGACCACCATCATTCACATGAAGATCAACTCACTTCCTAGACTATTGTAATCTGAACATCCTCAAGTTTAGGAATGATCTTTATAATCTATTCAATCAATGGAGGAATTGTTTCAATTGGACGTGACTGTTAGATGAGTAGAGCCGAACCTGAAACAGAGTTAGGCAATAACAAAGAGGAAGAAGAAGAAAGGGGTTAGCAGTAAACAATCAATAGCCATGTTAGATAACCCGAGAGCTTCATCTTCTTCCATAGAGAACAGCTGATACAGTACTCAGCTTAAGTAGCTGAGTTGGTTACAAAAAGCACCGGTTGAGATCACACAGCAGTGATCCAACGGTGAGCAGAAAAAGTGCATACTGCCATGGCAGTGGGAGTGGAGTTCAACTCATATATGTGAGCCGACTTATACACATAAGAGAAAGGTCTTATCTATTTAGCTTATCAGCCCCCCTCAAGCTGAGGATGATGGCTGAATCCTGAGCTTGTCACGAAGAGCACCAAACCGAGTAGCCGGAAGAGATTTGGTGAAGATATCCGCAGGTTGATCGACAGTGGAGATATGATGAACTGAGATATGATTTGCGCGAATGCAGTCTCGTATGAAATGGAAATCAATCTCATTATGCTTGGTTCGAGCATGAAAAATGGGGTTGTTTGCTAGAGCAAGGGCTGAGACATTGTCGCAATAGAGTTTAGTTGGAGCAGAGGGAAGAGCTTTAAACTCAGAGAGTAAGCGACGAAGCCAAATGACATCGCAAGCAGCGGTAGACATAGCTCTATACTCTGCTTCTATGGAAGAACGAGCTACAGATGTTTGTTTCTTGACTGTCCAAGAGACAACAGTGCTACCAAGAAAGGCGCAATAGCCAGTAACTGATTTGTGATCAGCTTTGTCACTTGCCCAATCAGAATCGGCAAAGGCTGTAAGTTCTATGGAGTCCTGACGGATAGGAAAACCAAGATGCAGAGACCCCTTAATATACCGGAGAACACATTTTAGTAGTTGAAAATGAAGAGTTTGGGGTTGATGCATATATTTGCACAGGAAATTGACTGCAAAGAGCACGTCAGGGCGTGTGAGAGTTAGATATTGCAATGAACCAACAATTTGTCGGTAGAACTCAGGGCGCTCAAACGGTTGGTCGTTTGTTTGAATGTGAGGTAGCACCGTGGGCAGAGGAGTGAGCACAGGTTTGCAATCAGACATAGCCGCTTTGCGAAGCACTTCGGTTGCATAATGAGTTTGATTCAAGTGAATGCCATAATCAGTGTGAGTAGCTTGAAGACCGAGAAATTGATTGAGCTTACCCAGGTTGTTCATCTTGAATTGTGAGTGCAGTGCTTGAAGCAGAGTGTTGATCGCAGCTTCACTATTGCCCGTGAGTAAGATATCATCAACATATACAAGAAGGTATAGTTGAGTATTATCCTGATGATAAAACAGTAAGGATGGGTCGGCCGTGCTCGTATGAAACCCATAAGAAGTAAGGTATGACGATAGTGTCTCAAACCATTTTCTCGGTGATTGTTTGAGACCATAAATGGCCTTCTTGAGCAAACAAACATGATGTGGAAATTGCGAATCCACAAAACCAGCTGGTTGCTTCATAAATACTTGTTCCTGCAAATCACCATGAAGAAAGGCATTCGATACATTGAGTTGAAGCAATGGCCACTGATGAGACACAGCTACGGTAAGAAATACACGAATTGTGGCAAACTTGGCCACTGGACTAAACGTCTCAAAATAGTCAAGACCATATTCTTGTTTGAATCCTTGAGCAACAAGTCTGGCCTTATACCGAGCAATGGATCCATTTGAATTAAATTTGGTTTTGAATAACCATTTGCAGCCAAGCACATTTTGCTGGGGCTCATACGGGACCAACAGCCAGGTGCCTTGATGTTGCAGTGCCTCAAATTCAGTACTCATAGCTTTACGCCACTCTGGATACTTAGCTGCTTGAGTAGCACTAGTAGGATTTGTTGGTATAACAGAATGTTCAAGATCAAAAATAAGTTTCGGTTTTAGACTTCCCGTCTGAGCCCGTGTAAGCATAGGATGTTTGGAAGTTTGAGCTGGTGCACGAGGAGAATGAGATTCAGTGGTTGGTAGCTGGGAATAGTCAGGAGACGGAGAAATGGGTTGAGTTGGAATAGAAGCCTGACTGATAGGCTGGGCAGCATCCGGAATGTATGTATTTGTAAGAGGCTGTAAGGTTGAAACGGGAATAAGAGTAGTAGGATTAGTGGATGTAAAGCCAAGAGGCTGAGGAGTGACCTGAGTGGAAGAAGTATGTTGACGAAACGGAAAAATTGTCTCATGAAAATGTACATGCCTGGACACATAAATTTTAGAAGTCTTAAAATCAAAGCATCGATATCCTTTGGAATTGGGAACATATCCAAGGAATATACATGGATGCGAGCGAGGCGCGAATTTATTATGAAGGTGTGTAGGAAGCCATGGATAAACAAGACAAACCAAAGACACGGAGAT